>LPNX010355841.1:88043-99875 GCA_001517045.1 Pseudotsuga menziesii | reverse complement strand
TCTCACACTCTCTCCAAAAGATTCTCTCTCTCTCTCTCTCTCTCTCTCTCTCTTATACTTCCTTCCTCTATGTTTTCAACTTATCCCTTCTCCTCAACCCTCTACCTCAGTATGACCCCTATTCTCTATTTATTGCATCTCATTCACATCTCTTTAATTTCCCCCTCCTTCGCCTCTCTCCTCCAACACATCCTATTCCTCCTCTAATACTCCATTTCCACTTTTCCATTCACCATTCCTCTCTCTCATAACACCATCACCCACTTCCTCCCCTCCACCTTATTCCCCTTTGTTACTCAAGTCTCGCGTACTGCTTCTAACCCTATACGTCTTCAAAACCTCTTCTCCTCCTAATAATTCTCTCAATCCCAATTCCCCTTTACCCTTGTAACCCATAATGTTCTCATTCCATTAATCTTTCTCCACATGAATTTACAACATCCTCCAAGGATCTTGACCCTTCCCCACCCCCTCTCAACTATTAACCATACTCACTTGGATGTACAACATCCTCATAGGCCCTTGGCCCTTCTCCACTCCCTCTCAACTATTAACCATCCCCACTTGAATTTCCAACATCTTCCTAGGCCCTTGACCCTTCCCCACCCCCTCTCAACTATTAACCATCCCCACCTGAACTTCCAACATCCTCCTAGGCCCTTAACCCTTCAACACCCCCTCTAAACTATTATCCATACATTTGATATATTGCATAGAGTGCTAGATTTTTAGCTCTACAAAACGCGCACGTGTTTTTCAATTTTATAAGGGTGGGAAATGTAATTTCAATTTAAACATGCCAATTCACTTACTCGCATGTTACCAATAGTCCTATGTGTATGGTTTGAAATTTGATTCAGTAATACCAAACCTTTGCTATGGTATATGATAAACCATATCTAATTGGGCATTTCTTCCAGTTTCTGAAGAAGATGATGTTTACGCACTCGTTACAGTATGATACACACAATCATTTTTGATGAAATCTTAAACATAAACAACATTTTTTCTGCAGATTCTAAATATGTAATTTTTATTAAAAAATATTATATTTTCGTATTTTTTTTTAATTTCTATTGTGTCCTAACTCCTTAAGTCAAAAAACATGTTGTTAGTGTTTTTTCCATAACTTTTTCAATTCTTATTTTTTTTTTAAATAAATTATATGGTGCACTAGAAGACTCTAACCTTTACATTCTATAGAAAAACAGTTTCATGATTATTTCATTAAGACCTTCAAAAGCTGCACCCACAAAAGATGTACCATTTTCAAGGAATTTTCACTTAGATAATTATAAAAATAATTTAAAAATACTAATTTTATTTTCAAAAAATAGCGCACCACTAGTGCTATATGTTCTCTACATGCCTACAAATTTTTGTATCCTAAAAGCGTCATTTAGGCCCTCAAAGGCTGCACCCACAAAAACATAGACCTTCTCATTTGCCTAAAAGATAAAAAATGACCCTTAAAAAAAATGAAACTTGACATAGTTATAAAAATTTTCAATACATAAACCTTATATATTTGGAAACGTGATTCAATTTCCCACATTTAATATTTTTTACTCAAAGCAAGATATTTTGTGTAAGTATCTCAAAAAATACAATTAAGTTGAGCTATGCCTGTTAGCCTATGTACATTCACAGGCCACAAGTTGAGTTGAGTGGCTATATTAGTTATTAGGTCAATAGATGTTTAGATATCATCTTAGATTTTGGACTTGATTGGCCATATCATATCACTACCCATATAATCTAACAAGTGTACAATTAAGATTTATTTCATGGCAATGGTATCTTGTTTTCTTAAATACATCTTGATTAAGATTTAAATAAGCTTCACTTAAAAAAATATTATTTCTTTATTTTTTTGTTTTTTTATATTTATTTTTTATTTTTTATTAAATATTATTTATTTTATATTTATATTAAATATTATATAACAAATTAGTAATTATAACTCTATGGTAATTAGTTTAATATTTATTAGTATTTAACCATTTTTACAAAATTAAAAAGCTGTGCCTATAAATATTTACAAATAACTTTAATTGGATAGTCTTATGAATAGTCATTGTGCAGTCTCTTTTAATTTAAGCTTCCTCAATAATCTTTATGAATAGAGATTGTGTAGTCTCTTTGAAGATTTAAGCTTCCTAAATAATCTTTATGAATAGAGATTGTGTAGTCTCTTTGAAAACGAGCTAACTCCGTCAATCTGCAAAGTAAGAACAGTAAGAACATTATAAATTCAGAAAATAGGATATTAAAAGCATACTTCACTGTCAATTTGAAAGTTAAATGCTGTCGAGCCCACTCTCACAGATAAAATAATGTAGCAAGGGATCTAAACTCATAGATTTTGTTAAATGCGACAATGTCACAACTCTGGATAAAGGTTGATCGTCACAAACCCTAAACTCCCAAAAAAAAAAAAGTTATTGGTTTTTAATTATTCACTATTTTCACAATATCATCCTTCGCACAGCTGACACCCGAAGCAATGTGGCAACCCATCGGTGCAAGATTTCGAATAGCATGCAAGTCGGTTTTTATTTACGAGTTTTATAATGTCACTCCTTTGCAAGTCCAGCAACCTAAGAAATGTGGCAGCCCATTTGCTGAGGCTTTCCAAGAGCATGCAAGAGGTGTTTTATTCATGGGTTTTACAGTTGCACTGCTTTCTGTTTGAATTCTTAATATTGTCGAACTGTGTGCAATGAAGATACCAAACAGTGCTTGAGAATCGTGTTGTTGTGATCGATGCACTGTGTGCGAGGGTTTTTATTCACAGTTTCACTCCTTTCTATTTGAATTCTTAATATTGTCGAACTCTGTGCAAATACCAAGCGTGCTTATGATTGATCCATTGTCATCAACTATCCACTTAAGTGGCTGTTCTTGCAGGTATCCATAAATGGATTGGCATAGGACATGCAAAGAACAGATTGTGAAATGGCACAAGACCATCCAAAATTAAAACTGATACAGGATTCATCGTTTAACTCTATAGGTTCAAGCGTACAAGGGCCTACCTGTGCCGGCCTGTATTTAAAATTAAATGGCACTAAGAATAGAAATCCCAGTAGCTGGAAGCTTAGTCTTACAGGAATAATTTTTGATGAGCAGTAGCAGCTTGAACTACTTGCACTTTCATACAAGCAAACAATAACAATGCTCATGCAGAATGGACTCAAAGAAAAAAGAAAAAGAAAAAGCAGGTTAAGGATTACATAGTCACAGGTCACAGGTGTAGCTCAAAGAGATTTGAACTTCCTACCAACGACTAAGGACAGAACTACCATCAATCTCAACTTTTCAAGAAGTGACATTCATCAATAAGGTTTCCAAATCCATCATTGTACGGTGTAAAGCGAGTTTTGGTGGGCAGAAGACCATTCCAGTTTTATTGTGAAAATGTTCTTGTTTTGGCTTAGAACTTCAAAAAAAAGTATAGAATTCCTTTAAAGATTATGCTTTGAACAAACTGCAATTTCGGCGGACCAAATAACTTCTCTAGTAATTAGCATTCCAAATCACTGGTTAAATAATTGAAGAAAAATTGTCATCCATTCCTTGCTTAAGCAACTTTACATAATGACAACTACATTAAATTCTATACTATATTTGACACTCGGGACTATTTATAATACAAGCTATCTCCATTGCTAACTTTTCTTAACCCAATTCATCAAATGCATCCCATTGTCTCCATAAATAAACCAACTTCACATGTGTGTATTCAAGCAAAAATGGTAAACAACTAAAAGCAGATCTAAATATTGACTTTTAACACTGCATATTTTTAGAAAACAATATCAAACTCAAGGAGGGAGTTCTACCAAGTCAAGGAGGGATCAGTTCAACCAGCTAGACACATTACGGTCAGAGATTTTGCTGGTCATAGATATCAATATCATCTCTCTAGTTGATACTTGTCATAGTAAATTAAAAACAAAAAAGACTAGTCAAAAGCATTCAAAATAATATAAAGGCAGGCTTAATATTATTTTCAGAATAAATCGTGGAGATGGATGGTAAACACTAATAGAAGTTCTGAATAGAAGATACGCTTAAAGATGTTAGACGCCAGCATCTATGTTCAAATTGGGGAAGGTAATTACCACAGTTTGGGGGAAGGTAACGGGGATGTATTTAATTATTGAAATAATTTATATTTTATATAAATATAATTGAATTTAAATTGTTTTATCAAATTTTTATACAAATAAATAAATTGTTTTGATATAATCAATTTTTAAATTTGTTGGAAATATTAATTACTCCCTGATTTATATAGCATATTAGTGGTATTGGTAGCAGGTTAGTTTCAGACAAGATAGTCAAATTAAATTTCTCTCACATAAAGCAGTTCAATTAAATTTTTGAAGATAAGTTTCAGTTAAGTGGGTAGCTTGACACAGAAGCAATTTGTAGTCTCTCTATATGAAGAAGAAGATTGTAAAATTGTACACATAGAGAACAAAAAAGAAGAGTGCAAGTGTGCGAAGAGAGGAGGAGAAGAAACAAAAAGTCTTTGAAAAGTTCAAATTTTCAAAGTTATGTTTCCACAAGATATATAAATCCATAGTTTACAAAGTTCCACTAAAAGATACCTAGTCAAATTAGGAATTGGTAGCAACCAAAAGTGTGTGCCCTAAAAGCTTGGGAGTTGGTAGGAACAAAAAATGTGTGCCCTAAAAGCTTGTGAAAGTTAAGTAAGTGTCTTTCAAGATAAAAGTGTGTCAAATGAAAAGTGTCTCCACCAAAACTTGAAAAGTTGAGTCCTATCCCAGACTTGTAAGTGAGTCACATTAAACAGGATGGAAGTAAAACCCCCAAAGCAATAAGTTTTTCAGTTATTTGAGTCAAAATAAAAAACCTTAATAGTCAAAAGTAAAAAAAAAAAAAATTGACTATTGGGGTAACTCAATCCATTCGGGAAGAAAATTGAATATTTATTCTTATAACAAGCAAATCCAATCTCTCATATGATATAAAAAATTCAATAATATTAATGTGTCTAATTATATTTATAATCATATTTTTCAAAAAAATTATTTATAATCATACTTAACATTTAGTTATAAACATTACTGAAATAACTTAGACAAACAAATATATATATTCAATAGGTCCATAACATTTATCAAATATTAAATGGCCGCCATATATACTAATCCGAAAATGAAAATCATCCACTATTGAGTAGATAGCTCCTAATACTATCGCATGTAGCATTGTTTTTTTGACATGTCTACACAGCAACAAGTTTAACATCATCAACCACTGGACCGCAGAGCGAACCGGATTTATCTCGCCCAATGAACGAACTCCTCAGCGCTATGCGAGTAGTGTGAGCATAGGAAAAGAATTCGAAGATTGCAACGTTGAAGCGCCCCGTCCCCTTGGATTCGTAAGGAACCTTGAAGATCTCCTTACCAACCAAGACTTCCACGACCATAGATCCCTTGCATCCATTCCCCGCATCTCCCACAGATAAACTCAACCGGAGTTCACTGCCGGGCTTTGTGTACCTGGTCTGGGAGACCACGCTTTCGAGAAGCTCTAGTGCCCTGCTTCCCTGCGGAATCCTGGAGTGGGCAGCATCTATATACTTAGCAGGCTTAACAGACTCTATGGTCCAGCCAGGAACAGGAGATTCAAGAGAATAGTGAGAGCTACTGTGAACTGGGAGAGCAAGGATGCCGTTAGTGCCGTTGAGGAAGTCGTATGGTCCTTCTTCAAAGTCTCCATTCCACAGCAGATTTTCACGGCGCCATATCTGATAACTTGTTGACAATTCTTTGATCGCCACGCCAACAATGAGAGGCCCGCATTTGGGATACTGGAGATCGTTCTTGGCCGAATTGCCGAATATAAGCTGGTGGGTGGAATCAAGAGCTGTGAAAGACCAAGCATAAGTATTCCAACTTGTTTGCATGGGCATATCTTGGGTTTCATATGGTACCACAGTCACATTCAGTGTTTCTGCCCGCCCTGCGCATGTACCGGTCGCGGTGAAGGAGAGAGAGTAAAGTGATCCCTTCTTCAGGCCTCTAATCCTCTGGGATAGCTTGCCATCGTTTCCCAATCTTACACCGAATCCCTCTCTGGGAACAACCAGATACAGTTTGTCACCGTGCTTCTCTTTCAATGAGATGTACTGTACCAGTCCTTTGGTCTCCCAGTTGGGTAAAAGGTTTTGGCCTATGATCACGTTTTCAACCATACCCCAAAATGGAGGAGCCTCCTTGAAATCTCCGTTTGGGATAAAACCTAATTCCAAGCAAATCAAAGCAAGTTGAAATCACAGTTTTTCCCATCAGTCCAAAATGACACACAACATTTGCATCAGTAAAAACAGCACCCACAAAAATAACACTCAACAACAACCACAACAGAGACCTTAATTTGCATTTGCATCTTAGTTTTGAAGTATTGAGACCTTGGGAGCAGAGATAAATTTAGGCGAGTTGCAGCTCAATGAAATGTTTACAGCTAAATCTTAATCATTCGGGGTGCTCCTTGACAGATCCGAAGTTACAAAAACCTAACAAGCTCTTCTAACATTTTATTTGTAATCCAACAATGTTCTTCAGAAAGAAAGGATCAACTATATTCTGCGCCATTGACACTGAAAACCATATATTGCTGTGCAGATAATGATGATGTTGAGAAATAAAGGATCAACTATGTTGTGCATCTGACACTGAAATCCTATGTGCATTTGACACGAAACCTTGTTGTGCATTGACATTGAAAACCCTATATCTTTGCATTAACGCTGACAACCCTTATGCTATGCAGAGATATGCTATGTAGATAGTGTTTTCTTTATAAAAGATGTTTTAGAAATAACAAAATAATATAATGAAAAAATCTATTAGCATAAATCTATTTTAATCTAGATTTTTTAGGATTTTTTTTTTTTATTATACTAAATAAATGAAAATACTAGCATTTTTACAACTATGAAAACCAACATATTCTACTAATATATAAAATCAAACTTACTATTTATATTTATGGCATGTCTCTAAAGAAGACAGTAAAAAAAACAAACAACAAGAGGTGAAGAAAACAAACAACAAGAGGTGAAGAAAACAAACAACAAATATCTCAAACCCAAATTTCTCCATCTTCACAAATCAATACGATACCTATACCAAATTAGAAGAAGTGTAGTGAAACTTACCATCCATAGCTAACAACAAGAGGGTGAAGAAAACAAGCAACAAATGTCTCAAACCGAAATTTCTCCATCTTCACAAATCAATACGATACCTATACCAAATTAGAAGAAGTGTAATGAAACTTACCATCCATAGCTACGGCATATCTCCAAAGAAGACAATGAAGACAAAAAACAACAAATATCTCTAACCCAAATTTCTCCATCTTCACAAATCAATAGGATACTTGAACCAAATTAGAGAAGTGATATTGGCATGCACCCTTGTATCCTATTTATATGCAAATTTTGGACTTTTCAACTAAAAAATTAAATATTAAAATAATAATGACAGTGTGAATGCGACCACCAAGTCTTTGTTGAAATCCATCATTGCAACAATCTCAAACATATTTTGGCTTTAAAGATGGCCCCAAAAAAGTCCAAATTGTAAAAGGTGTAACTTACACCCATTTGAACAACTTTTTAAGTTTTCAACCGCTTATTGAAGTATACATCCATTTAAACCTAGAAAGAGATTTTGTCTACAATATAATTAGAGGTAGTTATTAAAGTAGCCTACAAAAATTTTAGTTGTGATGAAAGCTATAATGTGACTTCTATAGGGCTATTTGACCGTCTTAAGTCCATTTATACATTCAAAAACGTTATCTAAACACTTCTAAATTTAGATTTTACCAAACAAAAATTACAAAAAAAACAAAAAAGCTCAAAACCTAAAATAAACTACTTTGTTATTAAATACCTAAAATAAACTACTTTGTTATTAAATATTTATTTTTTATTTTTTATATAAAAAATTAAATTTGTAAATATGTTTGCCATAATTATTATAACTTTAATATTAACCACTAAGAAAATTTCAACCTCCCATGGGCATATTAATATTCCAATTATAAATATTATAATTAGAATCTTCTCACCATTTAAAATTCTAGCAATCCGGTAAATACTTTAACTAGAATAGTGTGCAAATATGTATTCTTATCATTGGAATATTAATTTTAAGAAAAAGACATTCAATCTTTCTCATTCTTTAAAATTCTAGCAATCTCTTAATTAAGTTAAGTAACACCCAATTTTTAGTTCTTAGGGGTAGTTTTTTCTAATAGCTTAGAATATTGTGTAAATAGGTATGTAAATAGTTACACGTGGAATATTGACTTTGAAGTAGTCTAGCTATGAGTTACACGTAAGGTTTTTCTTAAGTGCACATGAGGGGCCCAATGGTTAAGAACATGTGTTATTTCTAAAAAAAATCACAAATTTACTTGTGAAAGGGATAGGTTACATATATTAACACATTTAAGAACATAGGCATCCCCTTGATATGAAGTCTTTAAGTTTCAACCATACTTAAATTTTGTAAAAAAATTAATCCATAATGAACCAAATAACATTTATGTATTTATCTAATATCTACTTGGGTCCTTGTTTACATAGATTTTGAGCAAAATAATCTATTTTAACTTCGTTAATACTCATTTTCATATAATTTATTTAGAAACCACCTTTTAACTTTGAAGGTAGAGAATGTATATCTATATATTTCAAGCCAAACAAAAATATGACAATTAATTTTACTTGTTTAGATATTAGTAATAATTAAGCGTGAAAACCTATTTTACAAGGCTGCATCTCTACGGAGCAGGATAAGCGTTCACCAAATCGCCCCCGACTCGCCGGAATCCGGCAGATAAATTTTGGTGAAAATCATACTTTCCATGATTTAAATCGTAATTTTAATCATCTGAGTAGTTTTAAAATGCCCGATTTAGTGTAGGAAGGGTTAATAAGATTAGTAGAATTCCAAAGTAACGAAATAAACAATTTCACAGCAAACATTTGACTGATTTTAATAAAAAATCGGCCGGAAAAACGGGGCGATTTGGTGAACGCTTATCCCACGCGCATCTCTACCGCCTTCGTCCTCTACTATTGCATTTATGAGACAACGTTAATATTAAATATCTTAATTATGACCATAATGTGTCGGTTGCTACCATCTGTAAAAAACAAACTTGCGAGTAAGATCTAGGTCTGCCCTAATTATTGGCAGTTTCTCCAACGGTAGTTTTCTGGGAATGTCATAATTTGCCATGATAGTTTGTTGGCTTGGCTTGGTTGAAACACTACTATTGCATTTATGAGACAACGTTAATATTAAATATCTTAATTATGACCATAATGTGTCGGTCGCTACCATCTGTAAAAAACAAACTTGCCAGTAAGATCAAGCTTTAAACTATTATTGGCAGACCTCGTTTAAAGCTTGATCTTACTGGAGAAACTTTAAACTACCGTTGGAGAAACTGCCAATAATTAGGGCAGACCTCGTTTAAAGCTTGATCTTACTCGCAAGTTTGTTTCTTTTACAGATGGTAGCGATCGACACATTATGGTCATAATTAAGATATTTAATATTAACGTTGTCTCATAAATGTAACAAGAGCCAAGTGGTGGCAATGTTCCCGACATTGTCACATGTTGTTTCAGGTTAACTTCAAAGCTCCATAAAGCTTAGCATTTGAACCTGTATCGAATCTTTTCATGATCAACAACAAATAAACAAAAACGTTTTGTTTTATATATATAATTTTTGTTTAGGTTTTATTTAAAATTTAACAATGTAAATAGGTTTGACTGCTGATATTAGAGCTCAAGGGGGAGTGGCTTGGATGAGTGATCGTGGGCTCATCAAGGAAATTAAGCCTGTTGTGACCATCCTTGTCATGGCCAAGGCAAGAATAGGTCATTTTGTTGAAGCCCAAATTATTGAAGCAATTGGTATTGATTACATTGATGAGAATGAATTGCTCACTGTTGCAGATGACATGCACCATATCAACAAACATAACTTCCATATACCGTTTGTTTGTAGAGGTTGGAACCTTGGTGAGGTGGTGAGAAGGATTGCCGAAGGAGTTGCAATGAACAAGACTTAAGGAGAAGCCGATACTGGTAATGTTATTGAGGCAGTAGGACATGTGAGGTCTGTATTAGGTGATATACGGAAACTTTAGAGCTTAGTAGATGACGATGAGGTTTTTACCTTTGCCAAAAAAATTGTTGCTCCCTATGGGCTTGTGAGGCAAACCAAGCTGATTAATTTTATATAGCTTTTATGTAAAGTTTCCAAGCTGATTAATTTTGTATATTGGTCTTTACATACAAGCCTTCGACTGTTTTGATGCAAAAGATAATAGTGTTTTTTTCAAACATATATCTAACTTTTTGGCTGTTTACAAAACATAAAACCAATGTAAAAGGTGATTCATAAATGAATATAAATTTCGCTCCTGTTTACGAGGAAAAAATATTATTGATACAAACTAACATTATAATTACACTTATAAATATATATTGAAGAAAAAGGTGGTCGGCAAAAAACAATGCATCTTAGTCTAACAAATTGAACTTAGTGAGTCACTTAAGGATAACAACTTAGTGTAGTCCCAAATTGGACATAAATTTGATGCAATTATGAACACCCGAATTGAACATAAGGTTGGATGCAAGTAGGGGCATTAATTTGATAGGTTTAGGACATTTGATGGGATGCAAGATTGACGAAGAGGAAAAGTTCATATTAAGACATTAACGTGGATGCTTTCTTGGGCATTTTATTAGTTGTTAATATTAAGACATTAACGTGGATGTTTTCTTGGGCGTTTTATTAGTTGTTAATATTAAGACATTAACGTGGATGCTTTCTTGGGAATTTTATTAGTTGTTATTTCAGATGTTATTTGGACATTCTATTAGTTGTTACTTGGGAATTTTATTAGTTGTTATTTCGGATGTTATTTGAACATTATATTAGTTGTTACTTGGGATGTTATTGTGGACATTCATTGTGGCGTAGTAGGCATTTTCAACATAACGTATCAAAATTCCAAATAGAAACATTACATTATAGTAGTTGTCAAGATGCATTAATGAAATTTTAGAGACAATATCTAGGTGTTGAATTTATTCATTCACCTATTGATCCTTGCCATGAGCTATTAACTCAGGAGAACAAATTAAAAATAACATTTACATAGTATCAGAGATCATTTGCAAACAATGTGATATGTTTCACATTGAAAATATACTGATAGCTTTTGTACTATATACCAGTGGTTTTATAGTTTTTGTCTTATATACCACTGGTTTCTTTCTAAACGACCATATAACTGCTGGTTTCTTTTGAAAAGACATCATTTAACTAATGTGGTTTATGTACTAATACATATTATTTAGTCCTTTCATTTTGCAACATGACCGGTTCTATGAAAGCTCCAGATTTTTTCCCTGGTATGAAAGGTGCACATAATAGGTCATCCAATATAGTTAGTCAAAGTTTACAATTGATCTGTAGGTAGCACGGGGTTTCCAATTCTGGGGAATGACATTAACTGCTGTGAGTGTTTTCCTAGTAGAGAGAGTAGTCAAACGAATAGAGAACGGAGCCTGTGAAGGCTGGTTGCCACTGATATACCAATCTGCACCTGAATTTCTCCGCATTGCTTGCCATAAATTAGAGTTTTCCTGCACAAAACAACAGAAACTATAATCCACTGCATGCGAATTAATACATTAAGACACCTCACAATTTAGGAACACAAGTGACAGGCTGATCTACCTACTTG
>LPNX010355841.1:60025-87863 GCA_001517045.1 Pseudotsuga menziesii | reverse complement strand
TATTAAGTGGAGGTCATTTGTAACTTTTTTTATTACTTATAAGTGGATGGAGGTTGATCTCCACTGATCGTAGATTGCGTCAAATCTCAGACTTGAGCATAGTTTAAGAAACATGAATGTATCTGATACATCTAGAAGATAAACTTTATATATATATATTAAGTCGAGGTCATTTGTAACTTTTTTTTATTACTTATAAGTGCATGGAGGTTGATCTCCACTGATCGTAGATTGCGTCAAATCTCAGACTATTGCATGCGTGTCAGGATCTCCACGACTATTGTGACTCTTAAATTTTTTTCCATATAATCCAAATTGCATTCATTGCAGACAGAAACAGGGAGTTTTACTTCTAAAAGTAGTAAAATAATACATGTAAAATAATACACAGACTAGTTTCTAGGAGTACTTGTCTGGATTTAATGCCAACTTTGACCATAGAAGATAAATCTAGAAATATCTGCAATCTTAAAATTAAAATATAAGTGTGTTCTAAATATGATTGTGATAACGTTTGCAATTTAACATGAAAACCATGAACATGAAGATCAAGCTGGAAATCCTATAATCTTAAAATCTTTGGAAACAGGCTTGTTCCAAACATTTGTGTGATTGAATTTTGGTTTGTCATTTGGCAGGTGAATCGAGCTCTTCCTGAGCTTATCACGTCCTCAGAGTCTAAATTGCAGCCTCTTAAATGGGCAAACTGTCCTATACTGAAATGGGTAAGGCGGCAAACATCTATATTTGAATGATTGAATATCTATTAATCTTTTGTTGTTTGAAGAAGATTGCACGCTAATATAGTGTGAACTTGAGTGACTATGTTGTTCGTTAACATTTTCACTATCCTTGAAGGAAGTGGCATGCACGACGCATCATCCCAAAAAGAAGAAGATTCTTTTTGTTGCACTGCATACTTTTACAGTACCTGCAGAAATCTGCAGACTTACCTCTTTTACTTGTTGGGATTGTTTGTGACGGTATGGGAATATGTAAAAGGATTATTTCCTTGTCTTAGAGAGAAGAATGTTGAACTTTATGACAATCAGACAAGCCTCATTGATTCAAATTCCCCCGCCAAAATTTCAAAGTCGAGTGTAGTTGTGCCACAATAATATTAAGCTAGTGACCTGGAAAGTCTGAGCAGTATGCAATTATTAGCATTAATAAATGTTCTATCCGTCAAAGGGAATATTTCGTTCATATAAATTCTGTCTGTTGATGCAAGTTACAATAAAATTGGTTTAGGTTTTGGGTCATTGTATATGAATTTTATTTGCTAAAACAAAAATTTCCACTTACATATTTAAAGACTTAGAGAAGCATCAAAATGTCTCTCAGACATACTCTCACACAAGTGTATGTGTATTGTCCAGCACAGATTGATTTCATTGGTGAGGGTGGTTGATGTATGAATAACCAGCAGTTTATATCTTTCCAATTTTCCCTTACTTTATACACAGCGTTACACCTTACTTTATACACAGCGTTGCTGGGGTGTAGGTGGCAACAGAATTTGATATTATTCTGATTCAAATCAAATCTCAAACAATGAGCTCACTCAATTTTCATTATTCAAAATGAATTCTTGATAGTAATTAGTTTTAACTTTTCCATTCATTCTGATTCAAATCAACGTTAATTCCATATAATATTAGGGATAAATAGCATGTAAAAAAGATAATAAATAATAAATACCGTCTGAACAAAAGAGAAACAACTCCAGCATTACGCATCTGCGAAGCTCTATTAAGATCAGATGCCATATGGACAAAGGCAGTACCACTGAGATCAAAGTGTGTTTCTCCTTTAGACTATGGGCCACCAAGGCATTCGTTAGTAATCACCACAGTCACTGGCTTTGCTGAACACAAAAGATTGTCAGTGCATTTTACCTACACATACAGACAAACAAATTTTAGAATCTAATCCATGGCTAATGCAAATTTTGTTATTGTTTTCACCAAGGTCAAGATGGGGATATTCTATTATTCAATTTAATATACCTGATAGAAAGCTCCACAGCCTCCTCCTCCTTTGAACAGATCTGCACTCCCTGCTGATACTTTTGATTGGAAAGGTTTCAGTTTCACTTGGCTGCCATATCCGCATGCACCGCCTATAATTACAAAGCAAAACATAAATACCATTTTTTTTCAATCAAACGTCCATATATCTTGAATTTCCAAAGACAACAGTCATATTACATATAAAAATAAGTTTAAAAAAATTACTATGTTTTCCCTTACCATCGTTTCCATCTCCATGTGGATTGCCATACCATGTACCAGTGGCTTTCTTCCACTTTGTCTTCTGTATTGCTAATTTGTGTTTTCCAATTAGGACATCTGGAGCAATAGCAGCTTTAGAGCATAGCATTACACATGAAGTTCCAAACACAGCTACGAAATAAACTAAAGAAATTAGTCTCAACTTCCTCATTTTTTTAATGAAAGTAGTGGCATAAGCTTAAGCTAAGACTAGTTGAAAGAAATCGGTTTGTCAGAAATTGAGAGTAACCCCATTTTAGAGTAGAAAAAAACTGTAACGCAGGCACCTTCGGTGCATGCAGGAGATCAAGTGTAACGCACTGGTTGCTGCATGGTTTTCAAAGTGAGTGAGTGCAGAAGTTTTTGGCCAGCTGCCATACGAGATACGAGGATGACCTAAAAGTACTAAGAATCCAAGACATGTGATCCGCTATTGCAGGAATATGAAGACACCGGGACAGCACTGTTGCGGGAGAGCAGTCCACCCCTCTAACAAGTGGATTGGACGACAAGTGGAAGTGAGTTCAGCTGCATGTTGTACGCGTAACGCCACAGTAGGGTTGATGTCAGTTAATCTGCATGTTGTACGTGTAACGCCACACCCGATTACCAACAGCAATAACACCGAGCAAAAGTGCAGCTTAAAGGTATCTGGCTCATTTAATTCTAACCCAAACTTTTTATTTTTCAATGCCATTGCTTACGTTATCACGCCGCCGGGTCTTGGGGCACAAAGACCCAAGCAAACGTCACCTGCAAAGGTCCAATAAAAATTTAGTTAAATCAATATTTAAATAATTCAAAAATAAAAATTAATCAAACTATATTAAAAACATTTCAAAACTAAAAAATTTAAATATGACTCTCCCATTAATGGACCTAACCGATTCATATATATTCCCTATCGAGAACATAATAATGTAATAGTAGAGGACGATGGTGGTAGTGATCAAAATTGAATCCTTCATAGCCTTTCCTAGGGGGTTTAGCCTTTTTCAGAAGTACATTTTATAAAATATACTTCAAATAAAATTTAATCTTTCAAATTTATCCTTCATTGAAGAAGGAAAAAAAATATTTATAAATTTGAAAAGAAGGACAAATTTTGAAATAGTCTTTTAAAATTATTTTAATTTCTTTAAATATATATAAAACATAAATTAATATTATTAAATTAATTAATCCATATTAATTACTTAATTGATTTTGTCATTTTTTTTAAGTTTTTATTTTTTTTAAGTTTTTCCCAAAAGTTTGGTAGATATATACCTTCAATATGAAATTAAATGGAACCCTTCAAATTTGATCACTGGTTGGAACGCTTCGGAGGAAACTGGTTGGAACGCTTCGGAGGAACGCGGTTTCGCGGAGTCCAGGATGGGATATTGAGCAACTGCAACTGCTGGAATGGGTTGTATCCAGTGTTTTCCCCAGTTGCCATTCCCAATTGCCTTAAAACTGAAGTGCCCTCGTCTCGAGTGTTGTCTGTTGACAGAAAGGAAAGTCTGGCTTTTTTCCAAAACAATAAAAGCTGCTTGAATCCTTTGTATTTTATTTCGTTTTCTTGTTCTTGTTGTTGTTGGTGGCGTAGTTGGTCGACTAAACCGCTGTTGCATCGTGGTGGGTACGGTGGTCTGTCCTGCAACTGAACACAACTGTTGCGTCATTGAGTTTGGGATTGGGATTGGGCAATTTATTTGGATTCCGTTTGTGAAGTTGCATTGCAGTGAGAAGAGAAGGAATTGTGTGACTAATGGGTGACTCCAGCGGCTCTGTTTCTGTGGATGTCGAAATGATTCCCTGGGGTGGACAGGTAAATGAGTTGTACAGGTTTTTCATTGAGATGCAAATGCTCTGCTTATCGGATCTCAGCTTGCAATCACCTTCATAGTCGGTTCTTTAGAGACTATGTATAAGCATTGAGGCAATCTATGAGACATTATGCTGGGTGCCATAAAATGTCTGTGAATGCCTTTTATGTGTTTAGTTTTGTTATTTGTTAGCTACTTGGGTTGTTCCCTTAGCTTGTGATAATTTGAATGGTTTTTCCTGCAAATGTTTCTGGTCTTACATTATTGTAATGGTTTGGCTGCGAATGCAGGAACATATTGTGCAGACTAGCCATGGTCCAATCTCTATTTTTGTATGCGGGGACCAGGAGAAGCCTGCCCTTGTTACTTATTCGGATGTTGCCTTCAATTGTGAGTATTGTCTCTCTATCTTATTGAAACGATCTTAATGTCATGCATACTGGTGATACAAGTCATTGCAGTCGAAGGCAATGTGTGAGCAATTTGCATGATGGTTATGCCCTGCTGGTAGCCCTGTATAAGTTATTGACATTTGTCACTGTAGCTTCTATTCGTTAAATTATTTGAGATAATCCCGAGCAAGGATGAATTTTCCACATTTTGTTTTGTATGACTTTGTTAACTTGTATCATTATTTGATATTGGTGGTCAGCTGATAAAATTCAATACCCACTATCTACGCTGATTTCAGATTTGATTAATTTCCCAAGTTTTCTATGAGGTAGCGATTCACACTTTTCTTTTTTTTTTGGTATGAAGAGTGTGTCATTTGGAGTGAACGTTATAGTGTACTGTATTTGGTCTTTAAGTATAGTCAAAATATCTTCTTGGAAGCTATATGTAATACTTATTTTATTTTATTTGTGCATGGCATGTGGATCGCATTTCTTTATCCATTTTCGATGAAACAACATTTAAAGATGAAGATCCCAGTATCTCCTCAGACAATTAAATGGATGAATGAACAAACATTATCAAGATCAATGCCTAGAGGTGACATTCATATAAATGATATTGACATGCTCGGCTTTAGAGAATTTGATATCAACCAATTAAATGGATGAATGAACAAACATTATCAAGATCAATGCCTAGAGGTGACATTCATATAAATGATATTGACATGCTCGGCTTTAGAGAATTTGATATCAACCATGTATGGAGTCATCCAAAAGTATCAACAACCACAATATCGACTACAATCAAAGGAATGGACAATTAATACAGGATACAACTTACCACTCTACTACAACAAACACATTATCCCCCAGGCAACAGATGGGGTTGGGCATAATCTTGCAACATTCAAAACAACAAGGAACTAAAGAACCATTACGGATGATCATTCAAGGAAATGCAGGAACATGAAAATACTATCTTATTAACACCATTAAGAAACCATTATATTCTAAAGCTGTAGCTGGTCACAACCCACTGTTGTTACTTGTTCCAACTGGAGTTGCAGCATTTAACATACATGCTACCACTACACACACAGAGCTCCGAATTCCTATTAATAATATGTCACAAATTGCTCTATAACACAACTTTTTTCTCTTTCTACAACATAGACAACTTAGGTTGGGCGTTTCATTTCGCCCATTTTGAGATAGGCTATTAATATCTTTTAAATCCTAGAATCAATTTGTAGATTTCTATATATTGACAATGGAAATGGCTTCGTCCTCTTTGGGATTTCAATTAATATCCAAAGCAGCCGGAGGATTCCAAGAGGTCTTCTTAAAATCGGAAATAAAAGCTTCGGATGTGGAGAATAATGAAATGTGTGTGTCCACGACAAAGATAAACCTCCCTTGGGAGGTGTTGATTGAGGAAAAAGGTGGAAAAAGGTGCAAAGGAGAGAGTGACCCTTATGGCCTGATGGGTGTTTACATATGGCCTGATCAGACACAAAAGAGGGTCGTGGTTAGCTTTCCCATGAGGGGAAAGCTATCAAGAACTAAAAAAATCCTTGAACCAGTTGAAGCTGCACACCCTTTGCAAGGATACACACTGTCCTAATATTAAATCCTTGAACCAGTTGAAGCTGCACACCCTTTGCAAGGATACACACTGTCCTAATATTCGGGAGAGTTAGGTTGTTTGGAGAGGTATGATGTTTGTTTAGTTTTACTTTTTGAAATTGTTGAACCCTAAATATTTTATTAATCTTTGCACATCTTTGTTTACTTTTTTTTAATTTAGAGGAGCTAAATGCTCTACATCTAGGGAAATGGTGTAAAGTAATGTAATATTACCAAAAATTAAATGCAATTAAAAATATATATCTTGATTTATAAAATAAAAAATGACTCAAAGTAAAAAATTAAAAAGCAATTAAAAATATTCATTTTGGGTTATAAAATAAAAAATTACCAAAAGTAATTTTAAAAATCCTTGTTGCTCAATGTTCTTCTAAAAAACTTACATCTCTGGATCCCCCTCTATGTTTGATAGATCAAGGTTTAAGATGGATTTATGTGTTAGATTTTTTAAGGTTATACAAGATCTAAAACATTTATCACAATAACATCATAGCCATAAGAAATGATCACTCAAATAAAGACAAGTACATTAACAAAAGAGAACACAAATATTTTCTTGAGGGAAACCATAAGGGAGAAAACCCCGCAAAATTTCTTCACTATAGAATCCGACCAAGTAGAGTGTAAAACCCTAGCAACAAGAATAGTTTCTCATCTTCCACAGTAGATTCTTTCTCTCTCTCACACTCAAGTGAAATACTTGAGTGTAAGGTGTGTGTTAATGACAGAGGCACCTCACCTATTTATATTCATTAGGTGAGTAACTCAACTAACCAACTAGGTCGTCGAGGTTCCCTAATTAGGGACGACCTACCTAGGGAGAGTCAAAATACATTTATATATTACTTTTGTGGGTTATATTACCCCGATTTACAACGGATGGTTTACCTCATGACTTTTACATGACTAGTTACATCAAGGACATCTCCGAAAGGAGGAATAACATCTTCGAAGGAGAATACAACAAAAGTACAATAGAATATCTTCTGAAGTTACAATACTTTAACACTCCCTCTTAACTAGGAAGGTATTCTACATCAACAACAACCATCATCACAGCTGTGCAATTGATTGGTGAATCTATATATGTCATAGGAAGTCTTGGAATAGCATCATGCATCTTCATCATCAATCTCATTTATGAGAATACTAGATCATCTTCTACAACCTTAGTATGTAAATATTGAATCATCTATGAGTATTGGATCATATTCTACAACATTAGTACGTGGATACTAAATCACCTTATGTGAGGACTAGATCATCTTCTTTATATTGTATCATCTTCTGCAATATGAGTATCTGGATACCAAATCATCTTCCGTGATATCAATATGAGGATACTGAATCATATTCTGTCACATTAGTATGTGAATACCTTGTCATATTCTAAATACTAAACCTTCTCTCATAACATCAATATGTGAATGCTGAATCATCTTCTTCCACATCAGTATGTGAATACTAAATCATCTTCTGAATCTTCTTTTGTAACCTTAATATGTGAATGCTGAATATTCCTCTGTCACATCAGTATGTCAATATTGAATCTCTTTCTTCAATATCAGTATGTGAATACTGAAACATCATCTACAACATCAGTATGTAAATAATTAAACATCATCATCTGCATCATCACTATGTAAATACTGAAACATCAATATCTGCATCATCATTATGTAAATACTGAAATGTCAACATATGCATCATCAGTATGTAAATACTTAAACATCAACATCTACATCACTAGTATGTAAATACTGAAACATCAACATCTGCATCATTAGTATGTAAATATTGAAACATCGACATCTGCATCATCAGTATGTAAATACCGAAACAACAAAAACATCATTAGCATGTTAGTGCTTAAGAAATATCATCAATAAACGATATATCATCATCTTCATTATCAGCATAGAGATGTTGGAACATCATCATCATCATCAACATAAAAAGGTTGAGAAAAAATCATCATCATCAATAGAAAGTGTTGTGACTTCAACCACATTAGCATTATCAGCATAGGGTGTTGGGACCACAACCATATCAGCATCATCAACACAAGTTGTTGGGGCCACAACCACATAATCAATATCAACATACAAATGCTGAAGCAACATCATCGTCAATATTAATATAGAAATATTGAAATGACCTCACCATCATCAGTATAGAAATACTGAAACTATCTTATCAACATCAATATAGAAATACTGAAAGTGCCTCATCATCATTAGTATATTAATACTGAAACTATCTTGTCAACATCAGTATAGAAATACTGGACCTACCACATCAACATGAGTATGAAAATACTAAACTTGCCACATCAACATATGAAAATACTGAGCTTACCACATCAACATACGAAAATACTGAGCTTGCCACATCAATATCAGTATTAAAATATTGAACTTGCCACATCAATATTAGTATGAAGATAATGAATCTGTCATATCAGTATGGAAATAATGAAACTATCTCATTAATCATCTCAACAACATTAGTATGGAAATATTGAACCTCCTACATTAGTATAGGAATACTGAAACTATCGATCATCTCATCAATCAATAATCATAAGTATGAGAATATTGAATCTGCTACATCGGTATAGTAATATTGAAACTATCTCAGCAATCATCTCAAAAATCAACAAACATCAATGTAGCAACACTAAAACTATCTGAACAATCCTCTCAACAATCACCAATCATCAGTGTAACAACACTAGACTATCTCAACAACCGGCTCAACAATCATCACTATAACAATACTGAAACCATAATCTCAACTATCATCAGTATAACAATACCGATGCACACATCTCAGCAATCAACATTATAACAATTTATTGAAGCAAACATCTTAGCAATCAGCAGTATACCAATTTTGAAGCAAACATCTCAACAATCATCAGTATAACAATACTGAAACCACTTACAAAAACATATTGTCTTACTTAGTAACCCTTTTGGGCCAACACGCCTAGTCAGATAGATTGATCTCTTTGGAGACCAAACAAGCCTTCTCTAGATTACTAACCCTTTCGGGTTAAATAAGCTTAGTAAGACATACTAACCACTTATTTATCTCTAACTACCTCGGACCATTATCACGGTGAGATATCTGGTAGATCCGTCCAGGAATTTTGTCTAAATTACTAACCCTTTTGAGCCAACAAGACTAGTTAGACAAATGGATCTTCCTAGAGACCAACAAGCCTTGTCCTGAATTACAAATGCACTTGGGTTAAACTTATGTAGCCACACATATTAATCCCACTAGTATCAATAGGCCTTGTTTGACTTACTAACCCTTTCAGGACAACAAGCCTAGCAAGACTTACCCTACTCTAGACTGAGCTACCACCACTGCATCCTTCTTCCATCTACCGTCACTCCCTCTTTCGAGAGAGGTCCTTTCTAACAACACTAAGCTTGTCTTGAAAGTATTCAAATTTTACAAGAGACAGAGGCTTAGTCAACACATCTTCTACTTTTTCCTTTGTAGGAACATGCTTGAGATTTACAACTCCCTTTTGCAACTTGTTCTTTAAAATTCTCTTCTTGTACATCCGCAACTGCATCATACATTTACAACTTGCATCATTCTTCTCTTGTACATCCACAACTTCATCATTTCTTCTCTTGTAGGTGATTGCATACAATCCTTCCTACAAGTCAAATATAGTTGTATGATTAGAAACATTTCGTAACATATTCATAATGACAAATTATCATGCATAAATATATATGTCATATAATCATGCAACTATTTCCGCTAATGCAAGAATCATCTATATGTCGTATACATACGACAACTTTCTGGATTCCTTCCATCTTGCCAAGACATTATTTTAGCAAGGAGTGTTCCATAAGTAGCAAAGGAATGTTCTACAACAACATAAGCCACTTACCAATCAACTGCATATTAGTAGCAAACTAAAAATATTCTAGTATGTGTAATACATTTCCTGAATCTAGAAACATATCTATGTACACATCTTGAACAACTAGATATATAGGAAATGACAATTCAAATACTTATGTTTTCTTGTTTGGTAGGATCCATCTTGATCTTTTTCTTATTGAATTATTGGAGTCTCTCCCAATGTGTTCAACTTCATCGTGTGATTCTAAGGACATGTTCCTATCTTTCTCATGATTGAAAATACTAAGCATGTCATATTACATGACATATCACATAGAACTATTTATGTGTGTCCTACCAATGAATCCCTTCTTATCCAATGATGAAATGGATAAGAGTATAATCTTCATCTTCATCGATATAATTCTTATGAACCATACATTAGAGGAAATTTCAACTCAAAATGGGCCTTTTAACTTTTACTCAAATTCCATGTCATCATGTGTTAGCCAATGAAATTGATTTAAATTTGAAATACCATATAGGTCTTAAACACTTTTTTAATATAAATTTGGGGATAGGTATCATAAAAAAAACTATTTTTTTTGTTTGTATTTTTGACATATCTCCCGATCGAAATTTGAGTAAAAACACATGGAGATATGTAAAAAATACAAACAAAAAAGTAGTTTTTTTCTTTTCTTCCTCCAAAATTAATAAATATTATTTTATTATTTTAACTATTATTTTATTAGTTCATTTTAGGAGGCCCATTTTGAGTTGAAATTTCCTCTAATGTTCCTCATTACTTGAGGAATATTTACCCTCTTTATTCTCAGCTGCAATATATTCATCCTTGGTTGCTTTGAGAGAAACACTCTACTTTCTACAATATGTTGGACTTCCTAGTACTACCAACTCAATCAAAGTCATCATATCTCTGTAGTACCCTTTAGGTACCACACCATTTTATCTACATATTTTACTTGGATAAGTAAAAGGTCTTATGGATTTCGTCATACCTATAATACCAAGAATCATGTCAAGATTCTCGAACTTTGATACCTGCCATAGTCACTCCCTCTAAGTTGGAGCACCATCTTCCCTCTACATATGTATTAGGAAATTGGAGTGACAAGTATCCTCCTCTTCCACTAGTCTTCTTTGTATCCATCTATGTCACATGTCGATGTCACTAGGTATCAATATCCTTCATCTTGAATTTTGTTGCAAATTTTCTCGTGTACCATTCTATGAGCTTCTTCTCCTTTATAGGATTCTATATTCAACCTAGTAGTAAATATTGGGATCTCCATTACTCTAGTTGATACTCAATCTCCTCATATAAATGTATGTGCTATTCCATGGGTGCCTACTAATCTTGGACAAATCATTCTGTGCATAGGTTGTTCTCTGTGGAGAGTCTCAAACCATATAAGTTGCTCGATCTATTCATCTACTTTGATTACACCAACTGTCAAGTGTAATATCCACTACTGAAGAGGTGTTTCTATCACCTATATCAGTGTCTTTCCTTAATTGAAACTCTCTTTTGATAGAAACCACAAATCTTGCTTTGTATCTTTTGATACTTCGATCGATGGTATACTTGATCTTGTAGATATACTGGGGAGTATTTACAAAACTTCCCTTCATGTTTCGAACTCATATTCAAACATCATTATGTATGATCGACTGGTACTTCTAGATCATATCATCCTTCCATTCTTCCTTCTTGGGACATTCTTTCGCAAAGTATCCTTTCTGATCACAACTGGACTATTGAGTTGTGATATGTCCTTCTATTCTTTACATAAATGTTATTGGTTCTTTCTATGCTTGGAATGAGTTGTTAGGGCTTGATTTTCATCTCTTCTTTTATTGTCATCAATCAATATTATTCTTACGTGCATTCCTCCATACGTGATATTCTTACTAGAACAACTCTCTTTAATGAATTTGTAAGACCATTCAAAATTGTAATCTATGCTTTTTCTTCTTGACATTGTCTTCAACGGCTTCTGATTTCTCCTTGATCTAAGATCTCCTTGTGAAGTAATAATGAATGTTTTGTGGAATTGGACATTCAGATCCTTGAGTTGAGTTTTCAAGGTCATATTCGTACAAGATGTTCATTGCATCGAACTTATCCTTGGGAGCCTCCAAGGATGATACATGTGATATCCAATGGAGGCTGAAATACTCATATTTGTTTTGACTAGGTCTTCTTTTTCTTTACTACGACTTCATCTCCATTTGGATCTGCAACTTCTTTGACATAGTTCTCCATTTCATGGTTCTTCAAGTATGAGAATAATTCTATGCTTCCATGCTTAGAAGTTCTTGACTCTTACAAGATTGTCCTCAAAACTGATATTGTTTGTCATCATTATAAAAATGAGAACCTCAAATCAAAATACAGAGTGTTGGCCACTTTTCCCCACTCTCCTGAGGCAGGTTCTCCGCAGCCCACCGATCCAAAAACTACCTGAGATACTAGCCCGATAGAGCGAGCTCTATCAGCAACACCTGCAAAGCAGGCGCAGTCTCACCCGAGATATCTCATAGATGGGTAACTGCTGAAACCATGTTTCTGCGATTGTCAGGGGAGTATAGTCCCTTGGCTCACAGCCAAGGAGCTCAACTAAGGCAGCAGGGTGGCTGGACAGAGGATTCAGTTCTGCACTATAGAGCACAACCATATGTCATCGCGCGTGACTTGACCTTCCGTTCCACCTCACAACTGGCGCAACTTGTGCGGCACAGCTAATTCACATCAATTGGCTCTACAACTTAAGTCGGGATTCATAACATGAATCATACAGAATGATATATATACAAATTCAATTCAACAATTTCATTCATATACCAATTGCAAGAAACTAACAGAGAATCAAGCAACATTCAACATTATACACAAAGTAAATAACAATCAATCACATAGACATTCACCATATTAACCATTCATCCAAACACAAGAGATAATGTGGAAACCCATATGGGAAAAACCACCATGGTGCTCTGCATTTGGCATGAGAAAGGATATAGCACCTTGCAGTCTGCGGGATGCAAACTGATCTTGATATGTGTCTTTAAGTTCAGACTTATAGTTCTCATGCTCTCTGGTTCACTCTTCTATTCTACTCCTACTCCTAGCAGTACACTCACACAGCAGCCAGATCTATGGCTCAACAACCCCTCTATTGCTACTATACTCTTCCTGAGTCTCCTCCTCTTTGATAGCTATGGAATTACAACAAAACCCGCATCCCTCTCCATGGATTACTGTCGAATAGAAAAAATACTACTGGAAACTGAACAAGGATCAACGAAAACTTACATACCAACGCTCAAACTATAGCATCCCTCAGACTGCATACTAGCAGTCTGTTAGCCGTCACCATCAACCACCCCTCTGGTTACAGCTGCGATGATCATGAATTGACACGAGGCACTATTGGCCTAACCTACAAATATCTTCTCATATGTGTGTAAATGTAGGCTTACGCTGCCCTATACGGCCATGATCTAGATTCTTCATCCGTCGCTTTCCGACCGTTTTCCATTGTGCGCTTCGGCGCTTGCCTTTCCTTTGTCGCGTGCCTCTTTGTTCTTCCTTTGTGGACCCTTTACGTCCTTCACGATCTTCTTTTGCTTATATCATGTCGTGACGCATTTTCCTTGGTTGTGCGTGCGAACTTCCTTCTTATGCCCCTTTCTCAGCCCAACAGTCCCCCAACACTCACCTGTGGCTCATCCCGAGCCATGAAGCAAGGGATATATGAAGCGGGACAACCTGCACGAAATCTTTTGCAAACCTTTCTTCCTATATATATCTTTCATTTTTTTTTCTTTTTTTTTTCAGCCGAGTGTCTTGGTCGTATTTGCTTGCATTATTTTGAACTTGTTGGTTCTAGGTCTGGCTACGCAACAGTACATGCGTTTCCTTGGAATTCCAACACCATTATTTCCACCTTAGCAACTTCCGTCGCGGCTTCCTTTGCTTGTGCGACCAATTTCTCCACGCGGTCGAAATGTACATGTTCCAACAAGTCTTTCTCTATCGATTGCAGTATGCTTTGAAGTTTCTGCTACATTGGTTGAATATGTTCTGTGAGCTGTTATGCTTCTGAATAGAATCCCTCAACCTCGGATTCCCTATCTTTTTCTTGCTCACAAAGAGTCTACACTTCCTGTTGGATAATTTTGATCTTTGCATTCTTAATGTCCTTTTGTTGGAGGGGTAGCTTCCACATTTCCACCTTCACAGCAGTGATGCGCTCATCTGCTTCTCGTATACTCTACCTTATTTTCTCAATTGGGTCATCCTCTAGCAATTTTTCCCAAATAGTCGCAACAACGTCTGTGGCCTTTGTGCAAAGTGCCTCTCCGTCTTCAGACACTGCTGTTCTTTTGTCTGTCAGCACCTCAGGGGGTGTGCTTGGTATTTGTCTATCTTACAGATATTATACTTGGTACTAAGGATCTTGTGTGATCTTCGCAAGCCTGGCGAATTTATCCAAAGAGTCTTCATCTTCTTGCCCAGCCTCTAGCGGGAATACTATGATGGAATTATTAATAGAATCCATCAACGTGATATGACTTTGTTCCCAGGCTAATATTTCTTGCTCCTTCTCAGTTAGGAGGTTGATGCGCTACTGTACTTCCCAATCCTTTCCTTCCAGTAGGGCCTTGCGCAGCTTGTCCTTCTTTTGCTGCTTTGCTACCTGGTAAGCAACGATGTTTTGGCTTAGCTGAATTTTGGTTGCGGCTGGCTGCTGGATGCTATAGACCTCCTCCAAGAGCAACTTGGAGAAGTCTATCTCGGCGCTATTATCACTAGTACTTGTGCTTGTCTCTTCATTCGCTTCGAGTGCCTGCTTCTGAATGAGCACTTTGATCGACGATACAAACATTGGTGTGACTAGTGGCATGCTAGGATCAACACCATATGTTTCGGTCTCCACAGTGTCCTTGATATTGTTGATAGTCGCTGTCAACTTATTGAGGTGGTCCTGGACTTGTGTAGAAATGCTCACTTGCTGGGCCCATAGATCGTTGAGGTTATCTTGTACAACTTTCTTAATAGCATTGGAAAGTTCCTATAACTCATCCTCAGTTAATGTAGTTGTGTTCATCGTTTTTTCAGCTTTCTGCTTCTTTCGAGATGAGTGGCCTTCCTTGGGCTACACGCGGGTCTACGTCTGATCTCCACTAGGCGATTGCTTTGAAGGATGCTGGTCTGACTCCTCCATATCATCATCGTCCTCCATGTTTTCTTGTGACGGATCCTCTTGGGCATTGTCTCCTTCATGCGCTTCACCATTAACTTGATGAATTGGTGGTTCTTCTTCATTATGTTCTTCAGGTAGTGGCTATGTGCATAGTTGTGGCACGGATACTGTGAGTTTTCCAGACAACTTGTCACAGCGCCTCTGCATGCATGAAGAATACAATATTATTATCCTACTGGTGGTTTCTGTCTACCCTGTCTTCCCATATATTTTGGTATCGTTCCCCCAGGCAATATTTTGGGATATCCATGTGTACATAGTCCAGAGGGTCAGCCCAAACAGTTAAGGAAATCAAAATTAGTAACTAGGAATAGTAGAATTTGTGACCTTTCTTGTGTTGAGAAAGAATCACATCTTCGAACAGTGCATTCAACAAATACCATGATCAGTTGAATTTTTCTCCCCGTGCACATAAATCTGCAATTTCTACTACCGTTGTTGAACATTGTGTCGGTATCATCTTATGAAATATTTTACAAGATAATATTTTTGCAGCAACACAAACACTTTTGTCCTGGATGGGCCCAGGCAAGTAGCCCCGTCCTGCTCGCTGAAGGTTGTGCTTCTGCTTGATGGGTTTAGTATTGTGCTTAGGCAGGCAAGGTAAAGGATCTTTTCCATTGTTTGGGAGTCCTATTATTCTCTCTATTAATTCAGCATTAATCGGATATGGCTGATCCAACCATAAGTATCCTCTAAGAAAGAAAACCAGTTAATGCTTTACATACGTATTGACCTGTATGCTATGGCTGAAGTGAGGTATGAAGAGCATGTTGGTTAGTCCTGCAGTGGCCAGTCCCTCTGCCCACTCTTGTGGCTTGAGTACCTTGACAGCATATGTAGCAGCCTGGGTTATGTTCATGCAGTCTTTTATCTACAACCCCTCTTGTTGCCGAGTGTTGTAGCCTTAGAACTTCAATACAACCAACTCGGGGAGGATATTGTGTAGCAAGGTCACGCCGACAAGGATCCATGGTGCTATCAAAGTGGTAATCACCTTTTTCAAAAGATATGCATTCGCTGCATCAGGTCTTCTTGGCCGAATGTAGCATGGGAAGTTCGGGTCAACTCTCTCTACATCTAGCTCTGTATGCGGTAGAAAGGCTTCGTCTCCACTATCATTTATGTGCTCAGCAGCATGTGCCTTTCCTTGCTCATCTGGAGTGGCTGGAACCTTACGTTTCCTTTGTCTCGATGGTGGTCATGTAGATGGCTCGCCTAGAACAACTGGCATTCCTTAGACTGGGTTTGGTAGAGGATGCTAACTAGGGGTTGGAATTATTTGCGGCTTCCTTATTCTTTCCATTGCATCGATCTCTAGTGGCTTTTGCGGTTGCAGGCCTTCGACTGACTGGGTTTCTACTTCGTCATCAATGAGGCAACCAGAGATGACAGTTGTGTCTAATGCCTCACTCTCACTAGGAATATTAATTACCATGGGCATTAGAGGAACGAAATACAGGTGACAGGATGTAGTTCTGTAATGGCTTGGCTCTTGTGCTCAATGTGGGTAAAAGAAAATGGCTTGATGGGGAAGCCGAATATTTACATATTCCACAGTGTATTTCAATCATCATTTGATAGGAGGTGTAGGTCCAATCAATCTCTCTGGTTGCCTTTTCCAATGCTTTCTTCATTAATTTTAGTAGCTGGCCTTTCGGGTTTTACTTGTCAGACTAGTTATGGTAATTAGTGCTAGGACAGTTGAGGAGGTCTAAAAATACGCCGCCCTACACCTCATATTGCGTTTAGTTAATGCCACGCAGGTGTCCCAGTCGTACAAATATTTGGCATGGATCTGCTAGTTAATGCTAGCCAGCCTATCATTCTTGTTTTTTGCATCCTTTGGCCTCTTCTTGCCTTG
Source organism: Pseudotsuga menziesii (assembly GCA_001517045.1). Taxonomy (NCBI): domain Eukaryota; kingdom Viridiplantae; phylum Streptophyta; class Pinopsida; order Pinales; family Pinaceae; genus Pseudotsuga; species Pseudotsuga menziesii. The sequence continues at coordinate 70,700 of LPNX010355841.1, read as the reverse complement.
CCCCATATACCAACGGTTTTTTGTTTTCCTCACCCCTTGCACACTTTGCTTCTCCCGCTTGGTTTTATCCAATGACTTAATTATTGGGTGGTTTATTGTCGCGCTTTCTACTAGTTCTATCGCAATCTTGCAATAGAATAGTTTATGTCTTTTGGCAATTTTTTTTACTCGTGTCGTAGTAAGGTTTCAGGAAACTTCCATTCACCAAACTCGTGATGTGGGTACCATCCACTTTTATGGGATTGTGTTGTGCTCATATCCATAGTTTGTGCGATCGTATATGGCCTTATCCAATTTGTCTTGAGTTTGTGTGGGTGCTTGAATACTCTGTTGTCATATTGTAGGATAAGTCTTTCTTCTGTGGATGGTTTCACCCTGATATATTGATAATATCATGCTGGCAGCTATTGTTTAGTGTGCTTAGTCTGTAATTGCAAGGGCATCTTCATACCCTCTAAGTCTTCCACCATTCCCCTTTTTTATGTGCCATTGAGAGGGAAGAGGGTCTGGTATTCTTGTAGGAGATCTGCGATTTGTACAACTGTTGCATCTTGCGAGCACTTTTGTATTGTTCTGTGATATTTAATTGTTTCGCCTGTTTTTGGCCTGCTTAAGTTAATCGGATTATCTTCTGCGTCCCTAGGTATATTGTCTTGTTGAGTAGCTACGCTGTGTTGGTGAACATTAGGGTCATTGAAATATAATCGCTTTTCCTTTTTGGACTATATCATGAATTGTAGGGTGTTTGTCAGCAATTAGAACTGTATGCGCAACCTGCTAGGTCCCTTATTGTAGTTGCTCATAGTTATCACAGGTCTTGGGCACCACATCCAAAGTGTATATGAAACTCTAATACGTGGGTAAATCCCTTGACTCATTCTCCACCCGTCGCACAGACCTTGTAACTCTTTCACACCTTCTCATGGAGACTTCATGTAATCTATTTTGCCAATTCTCTAAAGCCTTCCCTGAATCAAACGTACATGAACTTGCGCACTTCCAAATTAGGTTCCCATTTGCTATCGGACTGATATGGTCTTCATGCATAGTTGTAAGGTTGTAGATTTGATCAAGATAATCAGCCTGCCCCTCATTATAAACAAGCTCAACGTATATTTTCCCCTCAAATGGATCAATGGGTGAGACCGCTCTCATTTCCTCATCTTCAAAGGAGAGGATCCTTTTTTTGAAATTTATGATTGTTTGATTGTCTATAGCCCAATCTATCCCCAACAGTGCGGGGTAAGGATTTTTATCATCCACAATGTTGATGATGTCAAAGTCTGCATATGTGCGCAATCCTTCAACATTGACAATGACATTGCTCAATCGACCAATGGGTAGTACCTTGTACTAATTGGCAAGACGTAGCTGGATAGGAGACCAATCTAAGCACAATGTTCCCATGATTTCCCAGGTCTGGCATGTTAGGATATTGACATCTAACCCTAGATCTAAGATGATATAGTCGATGTCATAATCACCTATCTACGCATTCATTCTCAATTTGTGGCCAGTTTTACATTTTTGTCGTACCTAGTTGGTCTTCTTCTCAATTTATGTCTCTACAGGGATCTTGTCTATTATTTCTTGCAATTCTACAATAACATCTTTATCTTGGATTAGCATCAAACAACTTGATAGAAGAGGTCTCAGCTTACTAACCTTAGGTGAATCCTTCTTCTGCAATAGGTGTTGGAACCGTTCAGGCATGTCCTTGAATTCTACTGAAGCTAATGGTATGTATGGGCTTATGAAGTCTAATTGCACATCCCAGAATATTTCTTTTTGCTTCTGGTCGGTCGGTGATTCCTTTTTCTGCACCGCCGGCCTCACTTGTGGCTTTAGTTGTTCTTGTGGGTTATCTTGTTCTGTTCCATTCCTCGCACCTCCTCTAGTTACAACAACGATGTTCAGGTCTCGGGGTTCAGCCACGATCATCTAAACATTCGGATTTGCATTTGGTTTTGGGTTTGGTGGGGGGTTACATGTGGCAATGGTCCTTGCTTGCCACCTTGCGATCAGCTGAGGGTATTGTTCAACATTATGGTCTTTTCCCTTACAATATGAGGATGTTCTTGTAGGCTCTAAGCAGTCTCTAGCAAGGTGACCTAGTTGTCCACAGTTATAGCATGTAATTGGACCTATTCCCCTACCAAATCCTCCTCCACCAACTCGTCCTCTAACATTTCCGCCACCCCTTCCCTGAGGGTGTAGTAGCTGTGGTGGGTACTGATTCTGCTGGTAGTTTTGTTGATAAGGGTTTTGCTACACATATGGCTATTGAAGTGCGTATGGCTATTGGTACCAATTAGTTGGGAAATGCGTAGGTTGATATGAGGCCTGCACCTGTTCAACTTGAGGGAACCCCTCATTTTTCATTAAGTACTTATCAACCATTTTTTCTTTCAAGAGCTGGTATGCTCTACAGTCATTTTCCTCATGTCCTACAGATTCACAAAACTTACAGAATAAGTTTGCAGGGGTACTTACAAATTTTTTCAAATACACACATTCTTCTTCGCGATGGCCTCTTCGTTGGCATATATGACACCATGCAAGCCCCTGGCCATTTAATGGGTTAGGTGCACCTGATGTGACATAGTTCATGAATGTCGGACAATTATCCTTGGTATGTCCATCCGTTCTACATTTGTGCACCACAATTCCTCCTATGCTTCTTTCTCGTTCTTGATATCTTGAAGTTGTATAGTGAGGTTGGCTAGCTATGACTGAATCTATACCATTCCTGTGGAACCATCACCAATAGGCGAGGCCTCTAGCTTCATCTCTAGCTTCAGCGCTGATGTTTATGATTCAATCTTTTGTTGCATCAATGGCCCTCAGATGTGTGGTAGTAGCGCGCCAATAAACCACTCCTTATGTTGTACATCAGACATTTGGAAGCTTACTTTGGCCATCAACATCTTAAATCACTGATCATAGTCCCACACAATTTCTGCTAAAGCCTGTTTAATCTCCTTAATCTCAGTAATACATTGTGACTCTAATTTGGGTTTCCTGAACTCAGAGATCATTACAACTCGAATTTCCTCAAGGGTCTTCTACAGTCTTCTGGCTAGTGCGGCACAAAATTTCATGAACCAGTCCAGGGCACGACCCCTCAAGGTCATGATCATGTGTTCTTTCTTGATGTCTGCGCCATGGACTAAACGTACCATCCACACAACTTCATAGAGGAACCAATGTCGTTCTGGGTCTTCCATTCCATTGCCATTAAATGTAGGTAACCGAACATCTGTTGTAGCCATTGGGTTGGAGTTAGGATTTTTTGGGACAGGGTTCAACAGAGTTGCACCTTATTGTGTACTAATTCTAGAGCTAGTGCTATCTGTATTAGAGGCCCTTCCAGGGGATGAGAATCTAGATCTTATCGTAGGTGATATTGTTGGTGTTATGTAGTTGTGCTCTGATCTTGATGTCTCATCAGATCTCTCCAGATATTTAGGTCCTTCCAATATCGGGATATAGTCTTCCTCTACATTGCAAGACCCTTCGTCTTCGCACAACCAAAGTTCGTGTTGGCTTCCTTTAAACAAAATAGGACTCCATTGGCCCCTTTCACTTTTCCTTCTCTTTCCTGATCTGAATCTTCTCCGACTCCTTAGGACTCCAACCTCGAGTTCAGGTGTTGTTCTTCCGGTGAACATCTCCATGTGCTCTTCCCCATGTTCTTACTCATTTGTTAGCAACATAGCCCCCCGTTAGACACACGGCTCAACTATCTAAGTGCAACAGACCCTTCTCATAAGCAAGTAATTTTATCCATGTGCTTATACTTAGTAAGTATCTCCTTCAGGGTCCTTAGAAAAAATTTCTCTCAGCCTCACTATATGAAGTTATAGTATCTACTGCAAACTCAGTAATATACCCTTGCAATATACTATCAACCCAAAAATCAACAGCTCTAGAAATAGAGTTACACTGGTTACTTCCTGAACTAGTTGGTTGCTCCACTCACTAATCTTCCTTTTGTTGAAATTGGTCCGCCTAGATGCCAATCCTACTAACCATTATTGTAGTAACACGGGGAACTTGGAAAAGAAGATATCATGAATATTAGAGTATATATGTTCCTCTAGCCATCTTTCTGCGCTCAATCGTGTTCCTGCGCTCTCTTCTTGTGTGAACACCATCGTTTTAGTGTCCATACAATATTATATATCCTCCTTCGTTGGGTGTCACAACATCTCCCCTGATTTAATCAATAAGGTCTCGAAAATGGAACCAATTGTTGGGCACTTTTCCCCAATCGCGCGACCCAGGTTCTGCGCAGCTCGCCGATCCAACAACTACCTGAGATACTGACCCAATAGAGAAATCTCCATATGTAACACCTATGAAGTAGGCGTAGTCTCACTTGAGATATCTCATAGATGGGTAACCACTGAAACCATGTTTTCACGATTATTAGGGGAGTATAGTCCCTTGGCTCGCAGCCAAGGAGGTCAACGAAGGCAGCAGGGTGGCTGGAAAGAGGAGACAGTTCTACGCAATCGAGCACAACCATATGTCATCGCACGTGACCTAACCTTCTGTTCCACCTCACAGCTGGTGCAACTCATGTGGCACAACAGTTTCACATCAATTGGATCTACAACTTAAGTTGGGATTCATAACAAGAATCATACAGAATGATATATATACAGATTCAATTCAACAATGTCTTCCGTTAATTCATCTACCACTTGTAAGAAACTAATAGAGACTCAAGCAACATTCAACATTGTATGGAAAGCAAATAAAAATCAATCACATAGACATTCACCATATTAACCATTCATCCAAACACAAGAGATAACGTGGAATCCCTTCTAGGAAAAACCACCAAGGTGCTCTTCATTTGGCATGAGAAAGGATATACTACCTTGTAGTCTGCGAGATGCAGACTGATCTTGAGATGTTTCTTTAAGTTTAGACTTATAGTTCTCATGCTCTCTGGTTCACTCTTCTATTCTACTCCTACTCCTAGCGGTCCGCTCACATAGCAGCCATATCTGTGGCTCAACATCCCCTCTATAACTACTATACTCTTCCTGAGTCTCCTCCTCTCTAATAGCTATGGAATTGCAAAAAAACCAGCATCCCTCTCCATGGATTACTGCCGAATAGAAAAACTACTACTGGAAACTAAACAGGGATCAATGAAAACCTCACAGACCAACCCTCTAACTATTGCATCCCTCCTATTTAAACTAATTTACATGGCCACATAGGGCTGACTGCATACCAGTAGTCTGTTAGCTGTCACCATCAGCCACCTCTCTAGTTACAGCTGCGATGATCATGACTTAACACAAGGCACTATCAGCCTGAATTAAAAATATCTTCCCATATGTGTGTAACTGCAGGATTACACCACCCTATACAAACATGATCTGGATTCTGCATCCATCACTTTCAGGCCGTTTTCCCTTGCACACTTTCGTGCTTGCCTATCCTTTTTTGCGCACCTCTCTATTTTGCCTTTGTGGTCCCTTTACGTCCTTTGCTATCTTCCTTTGCTTCTATCCCGTGCGCGGTGCATTTTCCTTGGTTTCATGTGTGAAATTCCTTATTATGCACCTTTCCCGGGCCAACACAGAGGATATAACTTGCCAGTGAGATTGCTTCAACTTGATGCTTACTTGAAGGCTCTTCTAGAAGACTGTTTCTAGTGGAACTAGGGTTTGAACAAAAAACCCTAATTTTTAAACTTGGTTATATTTCATATATCATTGGATATAAATATGTGCCCCCTCAAGGATATGTGAGCAGCATACTTATTTTCCCAAAACTGTGGAGAGAGTTGCAAAAGATATGATGCCCTAGTTTTCCCCAACAATAGTGTTAGGTGAAAAATCAAAAGTCCACAAAATGAGAAACTTCTTACATATAAATATGGACCCCCCTAGGGAGAGTTTTAGGTTCATCCTTCTTCAAATGATTGGTATAGGGAAGTGCTCGAAATAGGATGCCCTAGTTTTTCTCTGGTTTCTTCTCGAGAACTGACTTATCTTGCTTCTTCTATAGCTTTAAATTTTATGCTCCACAAGGTATGAAAATTCATCCAAAGGTATCCTGGTATGTCATATTTCCAACCGCGCAGGTTAGATAAGAATTTGATTCACCTAGTGGGACTTATGCGAAGTTTCCCAAGGTGACTTATTTCAGGATTGTTCAGTATAGAGAACTTGTATGGACTGCCATGTGTCATTGTTTCATGTTTAGGGTCTAAACATTTACCAAAGAAACTATGTTTTCTGTTGCCAAATTTCTGTGGTGATAGGTTATTGGTGATGTAATCGAAGAAACCACAGTATCAAAATGTCCAAGTCGATGTTTCGAATTCATATCAGGATCCATCATCAGGACAAGTCGAATGTGGAGAGAGTGAGAACCAAAGTTAAATACTGGAACCGGTAGGTCGTGCGGAGACTAGGGTTTGCTAGGTCGGACAATATTTTTAATTTTATTTGGTTTCAAAGTGCGCGGAAAATTTTTTTCCCCTTCCCTACACCTAATTTTTGGGAAAAATGTTTATATTATTAAATTTTTATTTTTAAATTTTTACAACGCTGAATTAAGACAGTATGAAAAAATATCTATCTATCTAGATCTAGATCTATGCTAGATCTATGCTGGTATAAATATCTATCTTTTTTTTACTTGGTAAGACCATGATACTATTTTATTTCCTCAATATATCTTATGAGTAAGTGGCACAAATTATGCCAACTATTATCTATAGTTACATATTTTTGCATAGTGAAGCGAAGGTTATCCCTTATCTAACTCATTAATTCAGACCTGTGCAAATCTCTACTGCCAGAAAATGACTCCATCAAGTTATATCAGGTCATTTTAAATAGAAACTCAAGCCTATTAAAGATGTGTATTTAAAATATATTATGAAATTGCAAAAATAACTTTAGCATCCACTACTTACCTTGTGCAATATCTTTCTATTATATAAAAAAATATAAAAAAACATGAACTACATTATTTCATCAATGCTAACTCAATTTCGGGTATACAGTTGCGATGAGAGAAGTTGAAATAATGAACCCTAACTCAATTTACTGACATATATATAGCTCCCATGAAGGAAGTAATCCTAACTTCATTTACTATATATAACTGCGATGAGAGAAGTCTGAAATAATCAACCCCAACTCAATTTACTGACATGTATAAAACTGCGATGAAAGAAGTCTGAAAAATCTAGATGCTCCAATGGTCTCTCAATATCAATCTACCTCTCTCTTTCAAGCCTGATATTTAATAAATTAAGAATATCTTTCCTTCTTTGCAGCCTTAATGAAACTGCCCTAGGTACCACACCATTTTTATATAAGAATTCTTTACATAAAAAATCTCATTTAAATTCCTCATTTTAGATAGAATATGGAGGAAAAAATAACTATTTGAAACCTCCATTAATAAAAATGGAGGAAAAGAAAGGTTTCCACTGATGGGGGAATGAAACCGTATTCTCATTTTAAACAAAATATGGAAGGATAAATAATATCTATAAGTCACCATTTACAAAAAATAAGGGACGATGGAAGGATTGAACATGAATTTTACTAGAAATTTGGGCAAAGTAAAGATTGAATAGAAATTTTACTAGAAATTGGGGATGAAAGTAGGTTTTGAGGTAAATTTGAAAAGGCTAAGAATTATTTGTTTTCTCTCCCTAATTAATAGGGAAGGGATATTTTTTTAATTATTTGGTTAATAAATATTGGATGAATGTATTAAATTAAAAAAAAAAACATTCCATATTAATATTCGATTAGTAAATATTTATAACCCCTTTAAATTATCCGATCGGATAAAATTTGCCCCTAAAATTATCATTGTTCTAAAACCCCCTGATAGAAACCTATGGGGGTGGTTCTCACCCCCCCCCCCCCCCAAAAAAAAAATTCCTTATTACAAACCTTTGGCGGCGGTTACAAACCCCCCTCGAAGGTACCTACAGGGACAGTTTCAACCCCCCCCCTCTGTAGGTACCTATGGGGGTGGTTTCAACCCCCCTCCCTCCGCCCCGAAAATTTTCCTACAAGGTAGTTTCTAAACACCCCCTAAAACTCCATATTACTAACCTTTGGGGGTGGTCTTCACAAAACTCCCCCAATAGTACCGACACTAAAATTTTGGACTTTTAAGGGTGGTTCTGAAAGATATCAAAACCAATGCTAAAAGTGGATTTTGTGGGCAGTTCAACCCCCCCCCTTAAAATTATTTATTACAAAACTTTGGGGGTGGTTATAAACCCCCTTCGTAGGTACCTACAGAGGAGGTTCAAAATCCCCCCAAAAAGTCTTTATTACAAAAATTTGGGGGTGGTTATAAATCCCTTCATAGGTGCATATGGAGGTGGTTCGAAACCCCCCCTAAAACTATTTACAAACATTTGGGGGTGGTTATGAACCTCTCTCATATAAACTTACAAGGGGGGTTTTGAAACCCCCTCGTTGTAACATACAAGAAAAGTTTTGATCCCCCCTCATAGTGACATATGAAGTCAGTTTAGAACCCCCATCATAGCCATAATAAAACATAATAAAATATATTTTATTAAAAATATCAATATTGAAATATCAATAGGGCACGAAGGAATAGAATCTTCAACCTCCTACTTGTAAAGCAGGCAATATTCCATTGAACTAGGACCCTTTAAGAATTGGGAAATTGGGAAATATTAACACCAAGATTGCATCATTTGTAATTCTAAGAAAAGACTAATAATCCCAACATTTTTCCAAATCGAGAGACCTGTTGAAAGTAGTCTGAATGGCCTTGACCTTCTTTAGATATATGCTAACCACTTCAAATCGTATGGCATTGACCTTCTTTAGATATATGCTAAGCACTTAGAACCCTATGATGTAATCAAGCTAATGTAGATGTATGTTAGAAAATTCACATTTAGGCTCTTAAACATATAATTATGCATCCAACTGACCTCAAATTGGCATTTAAAAAGAAGAATATTATGCCACCCAGGAAGACACTCAGTTTGGTTGATTATGATCATGCCATTGTACAACACACAAAGTAACAATAAATAAATGTGTTTTGGAGCTCTGTAGATTTGAATCTTTTTTTTTTATGACAAAAAGTTGTATAGAATTTTATCTTTTGTGTAGTAGAATTAAGCTGGGAAAAATAGGGGAACTAGTGAAATCAACTATGGTTATTTTATCGTTGAATTTATCTATTCTATAAGATGGTTTTCTTCAAAAATATATCAAATACATTATAAACCTTATTTGTCATTATTTCTATGCTGCTATGATTTGTTTCTAGGTAGCTGGTTAATCCTTATTTCAACCCAATAACAAATTTGATTACTGAAACTCTTATCTAATATTATTTCACTATCTTTCTTTAACATGACTAGCAAGGCTCCATTTCTTAAGTTAACAAGGGACTCCTGTATATAGGAATTGGAGCATGCTCGCATGGTAAATAAACAAATCAAATTGAAAATAGAAGGAAAGCCACCCCTTCTGAGAGTCAACCCAATTTCATGGAGGACATTATTAGAGACAGATGAATCAGAACAGACTAAAGAGAAAAGGAAGAAGGAAAATAAAATTGTCCAAAATTCCCATATGAACCTTTTCCCAAGAAAAGGGAACAATCAATAGAAGTAAGTAATTTTGTATTGAAATGTAAAAAGGCTATGGATACATAGAGCCAACCTAAAGCTTGATAGTAGTTGGGGTGCAATTAGTCTACAAAGGTCAATTGATGTTTATAGTGGTGATAGTAAATTTTACTTGTGATTGATAGGTCATCCTTCTACCTCCAGTAGAGATGGTGTGCTTCAGCAATAGTACCTCATCATGTGAAACAATGTGAATGAGAGAATTGTTATAGACCGTTATGGGTGTGTGAGGTGAATGCATCCAACCTATTCTTATTTGTTTTATCACTATCTAGTCAACAATATTTGTAACTAAGACTTTCCTAGTTTATAAATATTTTGTCTTTAGCAACATTTCTATTTTAACTAGGGTGCTAATTTTATATTTCCCTTGTAGACTTGGGTTCACTTCCCTATGCTATTTTTAGGTTGATATAGTCGATTTTGACCACATCCTCTCATCTATAAAAAGGCAGTTTGGACAAGTTATTACACAGTTCAGTTCATGAGTGTGTTTAGGTTTTGTAATGATTGCAATTTGCGGTTTTACCTTCCAAGCAACAAAAGAAAAACATATGTAATTTTGATCGCTGCAAATTTAATTATTTGGTTAATAAATATTGGATGAATGTATTAAATTAAAAAAAAAAACTTTCCATATTAATATTTGCCCAGTAAATATTTATAACCCCTTTAAATTATCCCATGGGATAAAATTTTCCCCTAAAATTATCCTTGTTCTAAAACCCCCTGATAGAAACCTATGGGGGTGGTTCTAACCCCCCCCCCCTCAAAAAAAAAATCCTTATTACAACCCTTTGGCAGCGGTTACAACCCCCCCTCGTAGGTACCTACAGGGGCAGTTTCAACCCCCCCCGCCTCCGTAGGTACCTACGGGGGTGGTTTCAAACCCCCCCATGAAAAGGTTCCTACAAGGGAGTTTCTAAACACCCCCTAAAATTCCATCTTACTAACCTTTGGGGGTGGTCTTAACAAAACTCCCCCAATAGCACC
>LPNX010355841.1:44816-59927 GCA_001517045.1 Pseudotsuga menziesii | reverse complement strand
CCCCCCCCCTCCTAAAATTATTTGTTACAAAACTTTGGGGGTGGTTATAAACCCCCCTCGTAGGTACCTACGGAGGAGGTTCAAAATCCCCCCAAAAAGTCTTTATTACAAAACTTTGGGGGCGGTTATAAATCCCTTCGTAGGTACATATGGAGGTGGTTCAAACCCCCCCTAAATTTATTTACAAACATTTGGGGGCGGTTGTGAACCCCCTCATATTAACTTACAAGGGGGGTTTTGAACCCCACTCATTGTAGCATACAAGGAAAGTTTTGATCCCCCTCGTAGTGACATATGAAGTCAGTTTAGAACCCCCCTCATAGCCATAATAAATCATAATAAAATATATTTTATTAAAAATATCAATATTGAAATATCAATAGGGCACGAAGGAATAGAATCTTCAACCTCCTACTTGTAAAGCAGGCAATATTCCATTGAACTAGGACCCTTTAAGAATTGGGAAATTGGGAAATATTAACACCAAGATTGCATCATTTGTAATTCTAAGAAAAGACTAATAATCCCAACATTTTTCCAAATCGAGAGACCTATTGAAAGTAGTCTGAATGGCCTTGAACTTCTTTAGATATATGCTAACCACTTCAAATTGTATGGCATTGACCTTCTTTAGATATATGCTAAGCACTTAGAACCCTATGATGTAATCAAGCTAATGTAGATGTATGTTAGAAAATTCACATTTAGACTCTTAAACATATAATTATGCATCCAACTGACCTCAAATTGACATTTAAAAAGAAGAATAGTATGCCACCCAGGAAGACACTCAGTTTGGTTGATTATGATCATGCCATTGTACAACACACAAAGTAACAACAAATAAATGTGTTTTGGAGCTCTGTAGATTTGAATCTTATTTCTTTTTACGACAAAAGGTTGTATAGAGTTTTATCTTTTGTGTAGCAGGATTAAGCTGGGAAAAATAGGGGAACTAGTGAAATCAACAATGGTTATTTTATCGTTGAATTTATCTATTCTATAAGATGGTTTTCTTCAAAAATATATCGAATACATTATAAATCTTATTTGTCATTATTTCTATTATGCTATGATTTGTTTCTAGGCAGCTGGTTAATCCTTATTTCAACCCAATAACAAATTTGATTACTGAAACTCTTATCTAATATTATTTCACTATCTTTCTTTAACATGACTAGCAAGGTTCCATTTCTTAAGATAATGAGGAACTCCTGTATATAGGAATTGGTGCATGCTCACATGGTAAATAAACAAATCAAATTGAAAATAGAAGGAAAGACACCCCTTCTGAGAGTCAACCCAATTTCATGGAGGACACTATTTGAGACAGATGAATCAGAACAGACTAAAGAGAAAAGGAAGAAGGAAAATAAAATTGTCCAAAATTCCCATATGAACATTTTCCCAAGAAAAGGGAACAATCAACAGAAGTAAGTAATTTTGTATTGAAATGTAAAAAGGCTATGGATACATAGAGCCAACCTGAAGCTTGATAGTAGTTGGGGTGCAATTAGTCTACAAAGGTCAATTGATGTTTATAGTGGTGATAGTAAATTTTACTTGTGATTGCTAGGTCATCCTTCTACCTCCAGTAGAGATGGCGTGCTTTAGCAATAGTACCTCATCCCGTGAAACAATGTGAATGAGAGCATTGTTATAGAATGTTATGGGTGTGTGAGGTGAATGCATCCAACCTATTCTTATTTGTTTTATCATTATCCAGTCAACAATATTTGTAACTAAGACTTTCTTGGTTTAGAAATATTTTGTCTTTAGCAACATTTCTATTTTTACTAGGGTGCTAATTTTATATTTCCCTGTAGACTTGGGTTCACTTCCCTATGCCATTTTTAGGTTGATATAGTCGATTTTGATCACATCCTCTCATCTATAAAAAAGGTAGTTTGGACAAGTTATTACATAGTTCAGTTCATGAGTGTGTTTAGGTTTTGTAATGATTGCATTTTGTGGTTTTACCTTTCAAGCAACAAAAGAAAAACATATGTGATTTTGATCCCTGCAAATTTACATTGTTTTCTATTTATACTTATCATTTATCTATGTGTTTTTAGATATAAATTACAAACAGTAATTTTAAGAGTCCATTGTCAATTGGGGATTTAATCAGAATATTAATTCCACGTCAATTGAAATAGATGTTGACTGCAAGGAGTGTAAACTATAAACAATGTAGAACTGATAGCACCCGATCTATATTGTACATGCATAAAGATAAATAAATATACATCTGTACATGAGAAGGACTTAGTGCAAAGAAGGATTACCTTAACTACAGTTCCTGCATGGAACTGACCCAAGTGAGAATATGCAACTGAATAGTGTAAACGATATCAAATTTCTTAAAGAAAAACTTAAATTGGACTCAAAAGTGATCAAGATTAGGTTTCACAACAAAGTTCTCGAAAAATATTTCTATATTTCTATTTCACAGTTAGCTAAACAGGAAATAGGTAGCAAAAATTGCAGATATTGGGGTGGACAGAAGTATGATTCGGTGGAATACATATGTGGGTACCTGCACTTACATTAGCCCCAAGAGATTCGATATTGTTGTCTATGGTAACATAGGATATCTGTCTCTGGCCTCCTTTCATACTATGAATTTAAGGCAGTAATCCATTGACTTAATGGCCCCAGGCCTCCTATATCATATTTGTACCAATGGCTCTATACAAACTAGACAAAGGATTGCAAGGTATATCTTGTTCCCAAAGGTTTTTATTCTCCAATTTCACACTTTATGAAAATTAGAATTTTTTAGAAGGTCTTTAGTTTTGGGGAAGAGTGGGGATTTATGTTACCCCATGGTTCCCAGAATTTAACCCAACCAATATGTATGTCACTAAAATGTTATCTTAGGTGCACCTCCCAAATCTTCCATGTCACTTTTGGGAGTTAACAATTTTTAAAGACACTGGGAATACATTGGATGGATATTATAAATAGATACAAATCGAATTAATATTGGTCCTTTTACACATGCTCATATGTGTGGAGATCAACATAAGTAAGGGATTATTGGATACACTGATACTTAAAATTAAGGGTTCCATATGGACTCAAGAATTGGATTACAAAAATATAGCTTTTCAATGTGGAATTTGTCATCAAGAAGAACATTTGCATGATTCATGTTTTCAAGGATGCGTTTATTCTAATAGGAAAAAATTACATAAACCAAAAACCAAAGGACGGAAATCATTTAAGCAACAATTTTGAAATGATGAAGAGGAACATAATGCATAAAATCAACAAACAACAATCGCAAAGAAGGATACAAATGCATGCCTAGCAATGCAGGTTGAGGACTCAGTTCCCTCTTCGATGGATAGAGCAGAAAAAAAAAATACCAGGATTTCCCGCTCTAGCATGCTGGTTACAAATAAATCCCTTCAGGAGTAATGTAGAAAGTGCATAAATATGACAAGTCCATATAAGATAAGGAGTTCACACAATGATCCAAATCCTAGACATCTAACTTGTGATCTAGAGTTATTCCCCATGGAACCTTCACTAGGAGTGAGGATTGAGGTAAAAATAAGCTATGGGAACCCAAGTGGATTTGAATATTGTTATCCTTCTTGATATACTTTCTAGTTTTTATCTTTGTTTCTTAATTCATTGTCCTATGGTAATTTTAGTGTTTCACTTTGTAAGGAATCTTACGTGACAGAACTATTTGGTAGTTTGTTGTTTAGGACAATATAGAATGTTTTGTACATGGCTACAACTATTTTTGTTTGATGGTTTTAGCCAATTTTTAAATTTGTGTACTCTATAATATAAATATAACTGTTATTCGTATTAAAAAATAGACCAAAATTTGTATGAACTTTTTAAACAAAATTATTTTATTTGCATTACCTGCACCAAGGCATTTTATAATAAGGAGGAGGCTTCCTTTGGAGTTCAATTCCCCTAGTTGATGTGATATCATTCTCCCTCACTCCCATAACAACATCGTTGGAAGTTTCAGTGTCATGCATTGTGAGCCATTTTATTTTGTGGTTGTTATCTATGAGATGTTATAGACTATCTTTGATTCTTTACAATGGCATATCCCTATGTTGGGATTTCATTCCACATTAATACTCCTAGTATTCTCTTCATACATACATATTCTATGAATTTGGTAGCTAGATAGAGCCTTCAAACTACTATGCGATGTTAAGTGTATTTTGGAAAATCAATTTATATAGTTTCCTTCTCCAGAAGATTGCCACGGGAAATCACAAGAAAACTAAATATATAAGGAAATACAATCACAAAATAAAGAAAACAAATTCTATGTGAACTTTTTGAAAAATATTCATTGTTTACAAAATCACAATCACATTCAAATAGCCTTTCATAAAATGATTGAATGACTTCTGTATATATACAGCTCAAATCTATGTTGCACAAGTTTCAAGAACAGTTGCACAAGGAATAAGTGTCTAGAACAACCAGAACACGCCCCAAACTTTTTCAGAGAATGGTGGGTTGGGGGGAACAATGATATATATATATATATATATATATATATATATATATATATATAGAGAGAGAGAGAGAGAGAGAGAGAGAGATAAACAAAAATATAGAAAATATGCAACAAAACAAACTTCAACCTGCACTTGCACAATAGTTGATGACAAGTTTCATTGGGTTAACACTTTGAGGTTAGAGTCAAAATCAAGGTTGAGATTTACAAATGTAATAAGTGAGATCACTGATTTAACATTCAATTCGAATTCTACGAGAAACCACAAGCTTATCTAGATGATTCATATATATCAACTCTTACTTATGTCCCATCAATCACACCTAGCCTTGTGCATACACTTAAATCCTCCCCATCAAATTATTCAATGCAAATGTCAGTCAGATCTCCATCAATAAAGATAACTTAAAAATTCAAGCAAACTGTAGCCAACTCTCTAGGTGAACCTCATGTGATATTAATATGAACTCCTAAATTGTACCCTCTTCTCTAGGTGAACCTCATGGGATGTTAATATGAACTCTCTAACCTAGTGTCAAAGTAGTACCATTATTATAATGGACAAATAGTTAGGCTTGCAACTAAAATTAAACAATGTCATTATTATCATGCACAAATAGTTATATGGTTGCAACTAAACTTAAACAGTTCCATCTAAATGGTTTCCATTTCCATCTACTTGATCATACAAACTTCTCAATCATTTTTTAACCCAACCAAAAAGCTACAGTGCGAGGACATCTATTGGTCCCAAACAAAAAATCAAGCGACATTGGCCTAAAAGTTCCTTTAAGTTTTCCCATAATTTAGGAATAATCCACTAAAAGTCCCCAAGTCCTTGAGCATTTTGCAACATTTTTGAGGAATTCCAAACTCCCTGAAATGCCAGAATGGTTTGAATGTGGGTTTTAAAGGTGGGAATGGGTCCCCATGCAACACCAGCTCAATGTAAGCAGCAATGATATCTCTATATCTCTATTTGTGTGGTGCTTCCAAATCATGAAATGCCATAAAATACAGCTCAATCTGTTTCACACTTGTTTCATCATTTCCATGCTTTTTGGGTACTAGAACATGGGGTGGATAGGTGTTTCCCACAAATTTTCACTACAACAAATTTATGGTACAACTTGATTTGGATTCACACAAACAAACATTCAATCTATCAAAATCAGATTTGGTCAAAGGATGTTATCTGCCAAGTTTCTAGGGAAACATAGGGCTCAAATATGATGGAAAACCTCCAAACGGATTTGAATCCCGAGATGTGGCACGTGTACTTGGGCTTGTGCATAGTTTTAAATAATAATGATGCCATGTAGGGGGTATCACATCCGTTACCATTCTGAGCAACTTATCTTCTTGATGGTAGAATCATCTAATGAGCAAAGGCCATACAATTTAAATAACTCAAGATTATTTTGATAACCTGCCTTAGATTAAGCCCTTTCTGATTGATTAGTTTAGGTATTAAAATTCTTCAATCCGATTGATTATGTTAGTTCACTATAATAAATATATGGTACAAGAAGTACACAAATCATTTGATGGCCAAATACAAAGTGAGTGAATTCAGAGTATCCCAAAATCTACATAACATATATAGGATGTATGACTAGTGACTTGATAGAAAATCAGAAAACGGTGATAAGTTTCCATACAACTGTTGTCCAACTCATATATATTGCCAAATATAAAGAAAACACGAGTAATTTGTCATGGGTTATATTTTACAAAGAAATGAAAAATCAAGGTGCAGGGCCATAAGTGTCAGTGCATTAGGGTAACACTTCTAAGGAGGTACTATACATAATCTTTGAAGAAACTACTGCAAACCTTGAAGGTATAAAAGGATTAAATTTATAAGCTACATAATCTCACAACAACATTTAATTCAAGAGATTTACCTAATAATCAGAGTTGAATGGACAACGATTTCTAAAGTCGTATTGACCACGAAATGTTGAGAAAAGGTGACCACTCCTACATCGTATGCCTGAAATGTAGATAGTAGATAGTTTTTTTACATAATGTTAGCTTTGTAATATTTGACTTCCCATAACTTCACGCAATCAGTCATCAAGACAAATGAGAAATTATGACTACAAAAGTACATTGGACAATACCCGATTAACAGTCAAACATGGAACAAAAACTGGTGATGAGTTAGGTGCAACAGCTAGTTGGGTGGTTTTGTTTGTATTTATGCATGTAGAATCATGGTTTAACAACGTATTGCAACCAGATTCAACATCCCACAACCTTAATCTTGAATTTGTACCTTCAAAAGTTGCACAAACACTTCTTACTAAGAAATAGACTATGTGGACAATTTAATATGGAACAATTGTCCTAGTCATATAAAAATGAGTAAAATAAAATATACCACATTAAAAAAAAATTGAACAATGGAGATACACTTACTTCAAACAACATACTTTCCTAGTTCATCAATCACATGAAATGTGCATTAAAAAAATGGTGTGAATTTTGAAGTATAGATATTTGGAAAAATTGAAAACATGCACACCCACACTCATTCAGGATGATAATGAAACAAAATAAACACTTCAAAACCAATCCTTATCTCAGGTATAGTATAGAACAAACAATTTGGGAACATCAGCAACAAGTAAAAATAGAAATAATAACAGTTCTATAGCCTTTCTGAATAACAATTCAATAAACAAGACAAATGAATAATAAAAGTCATTTTAAGTGAACTAGTCCAAGCATTGTCCCACCTTGATAAATGACTCTCCATAGGTACTGCATGCCACTAGGTATGAGAACAATTTAAAAATAGCATCATACTAATTAAAATTTAAATCATACTTTCATTTAGCTATGTATTTTGTAGTCTATAAGCATATAAAATAGGTCGTAGAAGGGTTCTACTTGAGAACCTGTTTGGTTCATGCACTAATATTTATGAAAGAAAGGAATCATATTATTCACATTTCAATAAAAAAAAAAGGAAAATTATTTTCCATCCACCTAACAACCTAGCATTGGACCTCTAAAATTTGTAACCTCTAATTTGAAAACTTCACTACATGGATATATATTTACAACAATCAAAAAGGGTGGAAAGAGTTAAATTCTTGAACAACTACCAGGTAGGGTTCAAATAAAAGGAAAACAAAGTAAAACAAAAAATCTAGGCTCATCAAGGATACCAAGAAATACCACTTTCCATTTCCTTTCATTGATCAAGTATTAGATGCCTTGGAAGGAAAGAAATTCTTTTCTTTCTTAGATGGTTTCAATTGAAATAAGTCTTTTTCTGAGTAATTTCAAATATGAGATGTCGATGGATGGGGAAATTGTGCTAGGCCACCATATTTATCCAAGTGGAATTCAAGGAGATCCATTCCAAATTGTAATCATTAGCAGTATTCCTCCACCTCAAAAGAAAAAATATGTTAGAAGTATTTTAGGGCATGCTGGATATTATAGAAGATTTATAAAATATTTTAGTAAAATAGTTTCCTCATGTTTTCACTTCTAAACAAGGATGCATATTTTCATTTGGATACTCAATGTCAAGAAGCATTTGACAACATCAAGAGTAAACTCATGCAAGCATCTGTTTTACAAGGGCCTAACTCAGAGCTTCCTTTCCACATTTATACAAATGCCTCAAATAAGCCTCATGGGACAGTTTTGGGGCATCCATTTTTGTGTGCCTTGAAAATCATTCTCCCTTTTTTCAATGAATCCATCCCTTTGAACTACTACAGAATACTTGAATCTCCATTTTTTCTTCTTTAGCGAGGATTTTAAGCGCTTATTTACAAGTCAGTGACAAGGAGGAAAGCCTCACCTACTACTCCACAATTAGGTTTTTTGGGGAGTTTTGCAATTATGGTTAGTAGGAAGGATTCTCTCTTACATAGAATTTTCCTAAAACTTATCTTCCACCAAATCCACAGGTTTATCAAGTGATTCATATTTCATCAATGCCTTCTCCAACTATTTTTAGGTTGTTGGCATGTAGTAAGATCTTATCGCCAGATTCCTACTGTCATTCTTTGTATTTTTTAGAATAGTTGTGAAACTAACAGATTCTATAGTATAATTCCACATTAATCTTCCATTTTTAGCATAATTTAAGCTCCCTGTGGATTTATTTAACAAAAAAAGCAAAATTACAACTACCGTTGTTACAAGTTACACCTAAAAATAACCAAAACACATGGTGCAAAGCCACTTGCCCAACATAGGAGGGGAAGGAAAATTGTTATTATTTGACACAATTTAAAACCATAAAATAAATAAAGGTGAAAGAAGACCTGGATTCATAAATAGATTCTGCACGTTTTATCACATAATAACTCAAGAAGTGAAGCCAACTCATATTGCCGGCATAATAGCGTATGGTGTTGCTTTTGAATCTAAGTTTTCCTTGCATATTAGAGAAAGGAAATAAACAGAGTTTGATGCCATGTTTGAGGATGTTGAATATTTAGAGAGAAACATGAAAGAGGAATACAATTGAGAACTAGGTCTGATCCCCCTGAAAGAAGAGATCATATTGAGAAGAGAAAGCGAAAGGAGCCTTAAACATCACTTGCGGGCCAAGAACTTGTAACCATGGAAGAAGTGACTAGGTTGTTTATATCCATGGATAATGACCTCATTAAGTTAAAAAAGGGGTAGTCTGCACATTCCTTTGTAGGGCCTACCCCTAGAGCTCAAAATAATCATGTCAGAGGCCAGCCTGAGTACATAATAGCTCCTATTGTGCTGCAAAGAGAAAACAACAGAGTCCAAGATTCATAAGCCCTTTAAACTTATATGAAAACTAATGTAGAAATAACTCCATCCTAAGATGAGGAAGGATTAGAACCATAGGTAGAATAACCTCGTTATCATCTCAAACTGAACACGTTGTTCTATAAATAGATTAAGTTGACAAGAACAACATTTCCCTTTCTATAGATGAAAGAACGTGACTAAAATAAATAAAGGCACCATGTCCCTTCTAAGGATTGTACCACATCAGGCATCTGAACTTCAAGCTTTTATGAATGAATACCGCCTCAACCATCATCTTTCCAACTTTCCTGGTTGGTTGCTTTATTCATTTCATTCATTTAGTGTGTTTGTTTTGTTTTGGATTCCTTGCATTGTGCGGTTGCAGGGTAAAATGTTGATCCTCTTGTTTGAGATGGAAAGAGAACTATCATAGTATAGATCTCAGAGATAGTAGCATGGATAGATCACAAAGCTACGGGACAACAACGGGACATGGTAATGCAAAGGTGGTTTCCCAAGATGTATATGGGATCTTGAAGTGGACCCTTACTAATCCAAATCATTTGTGGTCAATAGAAGGGGTGGGGTAAGAAGAGAAATTTATATTAGGTAGAAGGGTTCGAATGCGACTCGTCTAAGCCCCTAGGAATTCTAAACACAAACTGCCTCTTTCACTGTGGGATCTATCACTACTTTATCTTAGTTTTTAACTACTTCTGGATCGAGATTTAGAACCACTAATAGTAACAAATCATACTTAAAGTTGATTCTTGGTATTGAGTCTTCACTAGGTTCTCTTCAGATTCACATATCCATGTTAGGGCCCTTCCTGTGCATGATATAAAGTGCTAATATAATCTCTGTTCTTACAAATCCAACTAATAACGTCTTGCCAGTGGGAGATTATTCGCCACCTTTCCTAGGGTACCTTCCATCTATTAGAGATCGAGATAGAAACCCCAATAATAATCCATGGGGAACAAATACAAGATTTTAAGAACCTGTTCCAAGACCACCACCTCTCTACCTATCCATTTCATTTCCATATGGATATCAAGAACCAACATCTCCACCTCTACTATTATAATAATGGGTGGATCAAGATCAAGAAATGGTTTGAGATGGACCCGTTCCAACCCCAGTTCCCTATCATACCTTTTATTTATAGAGTCATAGTGGCATTTCTTTCACCCATTGATTCATATCCTCTAGTTGAAAAGCTAGAAGCTAAGGAAGAAGCAGTTGATTTACCAACTTTAGAAACCATTTCATTTGTTCCCGATCTGGCACTCCCAACAGCCACTGACAACCCATTAGTTCTTGTGTCAGATCTAGGTGCAAAGAAAACAAACAGCCATGGGTGAGGAACCAAAGTAAGAAATCACCAGGATGCGGGAAAAGGAGTTTTCCAAGTGGACCTATAAGAACCACCAGATGCAAGAACATATCCAAGAGCAAAGGTTGGGGCAGATCCTCTTTCATTTTAGACCCAAAAGTAGTTGACATCATTGACCAAAAAGCAACATTAATCACAAAGAAAGTCGAGGGCGTGGGAAAAGCACTAGGTACATGGGAATATTAATTATCTTATCCATATTGAGAGACATATTAAATGGTTTTTACTAGCGAAGACAAAGGAATAGGAAGCAACCTACTAGGTTCCATATGTGGATCCTTTAGTCACAAATCGAAAGCTAGATCCATATGGATTCGATCCGGTGCCATATTCTATTGATCACCTAAAAAATTCTCCACGCACAGATAAATATTTAGTTTGAGTTCAAAATCCATATTAAATTCTAGGCACCTATCTATTTTAAGAATCGATGAAAGAGGGAGGAGTAGCTCTTGTGTAAGGTAGTTAGTCTCTTCCTACTATAATGCAAAGATATCGTTACTAGGTAATGGAAGAGAAACGCATATATAAGGGTGGATTTGGGATTTATAGGAAGTCGATGGGGTGGTAAGCAAAGCATTAGTGACTTATTAATGTCTTCTTTGAGGGAAGGATGGATGTAAGGAGGGAAATATAATAAGGGCCTGCATGAGAGGAAAGAACACCAGTGAGCGAATATAAAGAATCACTAGTAATGGAACGTAACAAAGCATAGTATAATAGGAAGGTACAAAGTTATGGTGCTATATGGAAGCTGGACAAAACAGGGCTAAATAGGGCTAATGTGCAAGCTATAATTCGAATAGGGGAGGCCAGGGTGAGTGGGCTATGACTCATTCTTTCTCTAAAACTAGGGATGGATGGATGGAGATATGCTCGGTGACTATATACACCTTAAGGAAGCTCAAACAAACTTGGGATACTTCGATATATGTATCCTCATATGGAGGGGGAGAGCATTTGAAAGGTAGGAATGGAATTATTGACTTTTCTCTTAGGATATGAAGATATTTTCTGTATTTGGGTAGCTGTGATAGGGAGATTCAACTCTTAAGTGTATCTTTAATGTGGTTTTGTTATTCTTTGGGGAATGGGAAAAAATTAATTCTAGTTAGCTATTTTGATTAGGTAAATTAAATCTTATTCCTACACATGCCTCCCTTAGTTAGACTATCTACCAGCTAGATTAATATATCCCTACCACATAAGGGAATAGACGAATGAACGTACCAGCAGATGAACATACCATCTAGAGAAAGTTTATAAATCAAATATCCAAGAGAGTGTGTATCCATGCGTATATCTCTCTTAGGTATGTCCATTCCCTTAGGTAAGGGCTAGATGTGTTCCACCTAGTGACTTGTCTCTAAAAGACAAAGTATGATATGAAAATATTATGAGTACAAGGAAGGTCCAACTTATACTTATTTCTATAGTTTTTTCTAGTTAGATTAATATACGATTTTTCATGATTACACTAGAAGTGTTTCATTTCTTATGTACTTTGTAGTTGTGTTACATCTTGTTTCAGAACCCAACTTTAACACGGTGATCCTTAAGGGAGTTTTAAAGTTGAAAGAGATGAAAATTATATTTTTTAATATCTAGTCTTTTGTCATTGTTGTACTTTTACTTCAGTATTTAATTCATTTTATCTACATTATTGTACAAATTTGTTAAATTTTTGAAAAATCCTAAAAATTCAACAAAGGGAAGAAGGGTTCAAGCACTAGGTGAGTTGACTATCTCAAACCGGCAACTCATCAACGTATCAATATCCTAAGGGGTGAATAAAATGATAATTCTTATGACCTGATCTCTACTAAATGTCTTTTGCATTTAAAAATCTTAAGTTGCTTAAACTCAATTAGGAGATTCAAGAACATTCTCTACATATCAAGAAATGAGAAGGGTTCAATTGCTTGGAGGGAAGATATTATAACACAAACAACATCATTTCATAAAAGCCACAAAAGAAAAATTGCATCTATTCAATGTACACACAATAAAGTTGTGAAATATGAACTAGAGCGACCTCAAATGTTCCCATTTCAAAAAGGTTTACAATCCCAAGTTTCCAAACTTCAACACTTTCAAAAGTTTGATGAAAGTCACAAAGCACAAGGGGCCCATCTAAGAACCAAGCTTAGTTAGCTTAAGTCCAACAAGAACACAATAGAGTTTTCTTCAAAGTCCTAGAAACTAAAGAGGAAACCATAAAAATTATGGTACTCAAGAAAGATGGATGCCTCACAACATGAATCCATGAATCACTACAACATGGTTTTTAAAATGCAAGGCCTCACAAGCAAGAATAAGTTGGTCATGCAAACTTGCTTAAACGTGTTTCTATATCCAAGCAACAAGAATACCATGTGAGCAATCGTTTACTTGACATGCATTGATGGGAATGCATGAGGACACGTCATGGTAGTTGGATTGTTTTCGTGTGACTTTCACAACACCATATGGGATTTTGTCAACTTGACCTATTGTATGTCTATGAAGAATCCATCAAAAAGCAATGATTGGGTGATATTTTAACAAAGGTTTGATTAGATGTATTCCCAAGACTAAACGTTAAAAAACAACAAATTGGAATCCTGCAACTCTATTAATTTGTTTTTTTAAATCTTCTTCAAAACTTTACCCATGCACATCAAGTATATCTATCTATGCCAATTAAGAAAAAACAATGAACATGATCAAAGGTATCTTTATTTTGAATAATGTAATTATTCCATGGGAAGAAATGGAACGAGAACGATGCCTCATCCTTTTCCCTTCTCATTAAAATCAATTTTGAAAAAGTCTATGATAAGATCATTTATGGGTGTGTGCAAGAAGTTGAAGGACCCTTTAGATGCAATTCTACTTTTAGGAAACACCCTCCTGATGTATAAAAACACAACGTGCTCACGTTATGTAATGCTTGGTTTGGTTAAGCTCGAGCCTAACATGTCATATGACACATAGGTTGGTCTAAGCAAAATGCACACGCATTTTATAGTTACAAAACGTGCATGCATCTTATAGTTACAAAACGCGTACTCATTATGGAGAAGAAAAAAAATATGCGTTATGTAGAAGCAAAATGTGCATGCATTTTGGAGAAGAAAAATGCATACGCGTTATGTAGAAGCAAAACGCGCACGCGTTTTGAAGAAGAAAAACATGCACATGTTTTAGAAAAGAAAAATGTGCACGCATTATGGATAACCACAAAAAATGGTTTTAGTGCATGGCTAGGGAAATGAATAGAGAGAATAGTTTGCATCATCAAGACTTAAGACCTATAGTAATATTTTAGTATCATCAAGAACAACATCTCAAAAAACCATGCCTAACCTTCCAATAGCATAATTTTTCTTTGTGTTGTGATATGGAAACCATTAGCAGGTTTTAAGAACTAAGTATGGGTCATAGTCCCTTGACCATGCTTGAGGGAGGAAACTTAAGACTTATGTCCTAAAGGTAGCCTTTAAGGCTAGAGGTCCATGAACAAGGCATCGAACCTGCACATAGGACCTTCACATGTGATATTTTTCATCTAAGAGAGAATATGCAGTACATTAGAATTCTCTTAGCACTAGAAACATATTCGTAGACATGGCTGATGGAGGAAACCTAGTCCTTAGGCCCTAAAGGAATCTTATAGACATATAGGGCCAAGAACAACACCTCGAACAAACACACATGATATCTTAAGGGTATCCACAACCTTTAAGTTGGGATATGGACATGATTAGGATGTTTTTAGCATTAGATATGGAGGATAAGGTGTTAATCATGGTCGGTACATAACTCTTTAATTTTATGTTGTAAACCAACTTTTAGGGATCAAGTTCCATGAACGACACCTTGAATCACCATAGATTACCTCTCATGTTGATAGTTTTTTATGAATGGGGAAATGGGAACCATTAGGGGTTTCTAATACTATGTATGTGTCTTAGGACCTTAGACATAATAAGAGAGGAAACCTAGTCCTTAGCGCCTAGAAGATGCTTCTATCCATCTAGAGCCAAGAATGATGTGTTGAACAACCTCAACAGAACCTTCCATGGTTTCATTTACCTTGAAATCAGGATACTAGTGCCATTAGAACATTTTTAGCAATAAGTACAGATATTAGGCCCCTTCACATGGGTGGGTGGGGGGGGAACACTTGGTCCTTAGGCCTTAAAGGAAGTTATTAACCATTTAGGGCCGAAATTGATGCCTCCAACCACCACACATGATATTGAAAGTGAATCATTTGAATCTTAGTTGGGATATGCATGCCATCATCATTTGTTGAGCACTAGGTATGCATCTAAAGGCCATGGACATAGTCACGGGAGGAAACTATGGCCTTAAGCCCTAACTAAAGATTCTATGCATCCAGGGATAGGAAGGATGCCTTAAAAATTCACACATGCCATATCATAGGTATATTTGGGCTATG
>LPNX010355841.1:0-44418 GCA_001517045.1 Pseudotsuga menziesii | reverse complement strand
TCCCACACAATCTCTCTCTCTCTCTCTCTCTCTCTCTCTCTCTCTCTCTCACTTCCCATATCTCATAATCTGTCTCCACCTTCTATATACCTCTCTCACTATGATTTTCTCTGTCACTCTCTCTCTCTCTATTTATCAAAAACCTCTCTCAACCTTATTTATACCTCCCTCACTATCCCTCCCTACATCACTCTCTCTTTCGCTCACCCCTCTCTCTCTCTCTCTTTGTGTGTGTTTGTGTGTATGTATGTGTGTGTCCCTCCCCCTTCTCTCTCTATATATATTTGTGTGTGTGTGTCAGTCCCTCACCTCCCTCTCTCATAGGTTCTCCCCACCTTCTATATGCCTCCCTCACTATCCCTCCCTCCATATCGATCTCTCTATCGCTCACCCCCCTTCCTTTTATCTCTCACCCCTCCTTTCCTCTCTCCCACACAATCTCTCTCTCTCTATCTCTCACACACACTTCCCATATCTCATAATCTGTCTCCACCTTCTATATACCTCTCTCACTATGATTTTCTCCATCACTCTTTCTCTCTCTATTTCTCACCCCTCCCCCTCTCTCCCACATAATCTCTGTGTGTGTGTGTCCCATTCTCTCACAAACTCTCTATGTCTCTCCCTCTCTCTCCACCTTCCATTTACCTCCCTTTATCAATATCTCCCTCCCTTCTCCCTTAACTACCAAACCTCTGTGGCATTACTCATCTACCTATCCTCTCTCTCACTCACTCTCAATTTGTATCCCTCCCTCCCTATCTCTTTTCACCCCGCCTCTCCATGTTTCTTTCTTTCACAACCTCCTTCTCTCTCCATCGCCCATCCCTCCACCATCTCTCTCTCTCTCTCTCTCTCTCTCTCTCTCTCTCTCTACGTGTGAACCTCCCCCCTTTATATCCTTGTGTCTATCCCCCTGCCCCTGCCTCAAACACACACACCTTCTATCGCTCCTTCATTATCTCTTTCCTTCACTCTATCTCCATCCCTTCCTCATGCCCCCTCCTCCCTCTATATATTATTCTCTCTCACACTCTCTCCAAAAGATTCTCTCTCTCTCTCTCTCTCTCTCTCTCTCTTATACTTCCTTCCTCTATGTTTTCAACTTATCCCTTCTCCTCAACCCCCTGCCTTAGTATGACCCCTATTCTCTATTTTATTGCATCTCATTCACATCTCTTTAATTTTCCCCTCCTTCGCCTCTCTCCTCCAACACATCCTATTCCTCCTCTAATACTCCATTTCCACTTTTCCATTCATCATTCCTCTCTCTCATAACACCATCACCCACTTCCTCCCCTCCACCTTATCCCCCTTCGTTACTCAAGTCTCGCGTACTGCTTCTAACCCTATATGTCTTCAAAACCTCTTCTCCTCCTAATAATTCTCTCAATCCCCACTCCCCTTTACCCTTGTAACCCATAATGTTCTCATTCCATTCATCTTTCTCCACTTGAATTTACAACATCCTCTGTCACATACCCCAATTTTGTAAAATAATGTTAATTGTTTTAATTATATTCCTGAGACATTATCTTAAATTTAATGCTAAGTAGGAACTGATGACTCAACAGAGTCAACAGAGTGGAATGTAATTCAGAATATTTTATTATTAATAAATAAATTGTGGAGACAACAGCATGGGAGAGCTGTTAAAAAGAGGTTACTGGTCAAACTGGTGGATGGAACTAGGTGGAGAGAAAAAGACAAGTGGTAGCATCCTCACACACTTCTTAAGTTGCAGGTGGCAACTTCCCTATATTTGGGGTCATGATCCCCCAAGAAAGAGGGATCAGAGCAGGTGGCTCATTAAATGACAACTAACCAAAAAATACCTAGGCAATCTTTTAAAAGTACTCAATGAAGAGAGTTGAGGCTGCTCAGATATTTTTCGAAGAGAATTCATTCAGGTGAATGATATTTAGGAAATTCATTGAGGAAAGAGGGAAAAACAGTAAGGAAGTTGTTCTGAAAGGACTGTTGCAGTAACTTGTTTATTACAGCTTGTTAGCTGGGAGAACTTATTGATAAGTTCTGGATTAATACTGAGTTTGAAGACTAGTATCTGACTATTGCTGCACCTAGTTCTAGCCAGGGAGACCAAAGCAAGCTCGGGGGTCCTGAGGAGTCATTGTTTGAGCACTCTCCAGGAGTTGGTAGGGAGGAAATGGCCTCCCATTGATGTTGTTGTCCAAAGCTTAAGCAGGTTCTGTCACTTAATTGTACTTGTTTTAATAACTGTGAATGGTTGAATGTTATGTTTGTAGTTATAAGATAAAGATTTAACGGGTTCGGTGATGTAAATGTTTTAGTTACTCAGTATTAGAATATTTGATGAAAGATAAGAACCCACTGTGTTTTTCCACATCTGGGTTTTTACCAGACCGTACTCCAGCACAGGGGAAAATTTAAATAAGGATAGTAAGATGAGATTGTAGAATAGTAATTTGTTTCTTTACCTATTTTCAGAAAATATGTCCTACTGACAGTAGTATGAGTTTATAGTTGAAATTATCTTCCTTGTTCAGTATTTTACTTTCAGCAATTTATTGTTGTAAAGAATAAATAGAAGAGTAGGATTAGACCGGATGTATCTACTGTTATACCTTACAGTTTCTTTCCTTCAGAATATAATAACTTCACTATATTATGTCAAATAATAAACTGAAGGTAGGAGTAGTTATATAATGAGTAAATCTTACTGTCAAACCAACATGGTCTAGATTCTATGTATGTATAGTGACGAAATCATTTTATTATTGACCTTCTTTTATTCTAGACTGAGCTCGAACAGTTTCCGGAGCTGTTATTCTTTTATTATGAATGAAGGTTAAGATCTATGCTTATAAGATAGACTCTAGATAGAGTTATTTAAATTCTTGATAAATAAATAGATATCATAACCAATAAAACAAACTAATTACAAAAGGACATACATAGTATAGCATAAACTATACAAGAATTAAAATAACAAAGTGTTATATTTCGATATGCTTATCATGGAATATTATTACTGTTATTATAAAGTAGGGTTCTTATTATTTTAAGTACAAACCAGAATTAATTATACTCTCTGAGCTACAAGTATACTGACAGTACTTAAAAATTATTGTGAAAGTAAATACATAGAAACCCTATATCATTAAAGGGTATAGATTATACATCATTATTTACAGATTCTTTTAACCAGAAAGTTAATTTATCAACCAAGTACGGAAACCCTAATAATATTTTTAATAGTAAAAATCAAATGCATATCTGTACAGGAAATAAATGCCAGAATGGCAGAATGCTCGACCTTCGAGCTTAACTAAATCTATTATAACATAACTGGAAACCATCATGATCGCAGAAGCATAGTATAATTAACAGTAAGTATTGAGAATTCTTAATCAACAGGTTATTTATACACAGAATAATTATTATTTCCATTTATACCTGTAAAAGAACCTAAACAGAGCTAGCAGTTAAGGTAATAAGCATTTCCAGGTACGGAAATCTAATTAATATAACAAGTAATAATTGTTGCATTATTATTTATTGTATAAAAATAATATGATTTAGGTATTAAAGTAATGTTTAACCTATTAATAATAAACAAAAAATTTATGTAAAAACCTGTACCCAAGGTTACAATGTTAATGACTTTGAGAATGCCATTAAACATTCAGATTTTATAATTTACAAAGTATAACTATTATAACAAGCTATACAATTGTTTTGAGTAAATAATTAACCTGTTATATTATTACTATACAGAAAAATAAAAATAAAACCCTACCAGCTAATATCATAAGTCATTCACAAAGAGTAATTTAGATATGTATTAAATATATAGAAATCGAAGGTATTGAACACAGATAGGCTTAAAAAGCCGAGTATATACATTGTATTGTTCCAAAAACTGTACAGTGACAAATTATTAATTCAAGAAAATTGTATGGACAGCTTATAGATTCAAGTTCAAGGTAAACCCTGTCAAAACTAACAAGTATGTACTGAGATTCATCCAAATATGGAGTTCTATCTCCTTTGTAACTCACGACTACCAACTTGATTTACAAAATAAAACTTACAGCCTATACAATATTAATATATATATGCATGCTTATACAGTAATCAAATGAAGACCCAAAACCCACAGTCTTGGCTTCAGCCAAGCACACATGCTAAACAAAGAGTGAAACTCGCTTAAACAGCATTCAGGTTCACCAAACTGGACCAAGGTAACCACGAGGGTTACAAACCATGAAGTCAAAGCCATGACTGCCCTAGAGGACCAGCAAGGAGGAGAACGCCATGGGTAAAACCAAGCTTACCCGGAGAAGCCAGATTATGAAGTCCTGCGCCTTCCACACCAAGAGAAGAGGTCAAACCCTACAATGAAGGACAAAGTTGATATTAAAAACCTTACTAAATATTGATGGTTGAGCTAATGTTGCAAAAATAAACTAATTGAAAACCCTGTAACATACCTTAAATTTTAACAGAAATGCGGCCACTGAAGAACAGCAAGACAACCACCAGCAGGACGAAGGGTAAACCCTTCATTTACCACTGAAGAGAAAGAGCTCGCTGAAGTGTTGGGTAACCTATCAAGGTGGAGGACGAATGGTAGTACTAAGTAAGGCGACGGCCTGTACAGTAAAGAACTCGAGCGAGGGATGCTAATGGAGAAAACCCTAAGAGAATTGACGCTGCACAAACATCTCACAACAAGTTATTCAACACAGTATCTTCCTCACAATGTAGCAGATGAGCCACAAGGAGCTAAACCAGCATAGGAATTGACTAGCAGACAGTGCAAGCAGCGAGATGGACCAGGAGGTTTTGCAGAGCGGCCGGAGGCCCGATGGCAGTGGAGAAATGATGACTAGGGTTGAGTCAAACCTTTATAAATGACAGTGCATGGTTGGGAAGAGCCCACGTAAACCTTTTGATAATTGACATGCAGTGGGTAGGAACTCTAGTTCCACGACAAAGATCACCAATGATTATTTAAACCAAATCATATCGCGGGGATTCCACAAGGTTCACCTTACCCTAGCTATTACCTGCATTACAAAATCAACCATTTAAACATTAGAATAATGTTTATAAAACATTATAATATAGCATTGGTTCATCGTTGGTCTCATGCAATTAGGTTTGGAGAAATGTATTTTTGTTTATAATGAGATATAAGAGTAAAGAAGTAAGACTAGTTACCATGGTGTAGTCTTTCTATAAACCTATTTTCTATATTATCTTTTGCCCTAGTTCACAAATGAAGTGAAGGGAATAATAATAATTTAAGTTTTTTGAATTGTAATAATTCATATGAAGTGATCATCTGAACATGATGATGGTTTTACTCTTAACCTTATGAACTTTCTTTGTTTGTAAAATAACAATCCTACTATTATTCATGGAACCATTTTCGTTGTGACATTTATACTTTTATCAAATTCAATCCCAAGGGTTATAGAAGATATTATAAGAGTCTTTATATGATAGGTAGCTTGGGTAAGTTAGCCCTCTTTGTTTGATAGTATAGCCTTGAAACTCATAAAGCAGTGTTTGAGTATAATAAATCTAGGATTGATTTAAACGTGTTTTTTTTTTATTTATCCAAATATTGACCATGGAAGAAAAGTAGTATTCCAAAAACAATGCAGATCCTTAAAGTAATAAAGGAAGACTTGTATAAAGTATTAAACCTTGTAAACGCTTAAAGTAAAAAAAGTACAGGTTTGATACTAAAATTCCTTACCCTTTTATAGTTACAGTTACAAATTCAATCTTGGTATGATGCAGTAATTATGAATAGTAAAATTGGATCTATGATGTTGTAATCCTACCATGCTTGCTGCTAGTAAAGAAATATCTATTGCATTTTACACTTGCATTCAGTATAAACATCCAACGGTTTCATACTCCATAAAAATGTTAAATCTTGTTTTCTTGACGGAGAAATAGCTGCCATATTTACTAGTAGAATTCAGTTCTCTATCAATAAGATCTTAAAAGAAACAATAGTTAAAGCTTTACCTTTAGAAGCCTGGTAAATCTGACTAGCATGTATATACTTTTACTGAATAAATTTTGTACAACGAATCGTTATTGAATACTTTAGAGATTTGTTAGCAGTGACCCGAACATCTTACCTGTATATCTGTAAGAGAAGGAAAATTGTTGCGTTAGCTCAGAAGCTAAGTAAGCCCAATCTTTCATGACAATCCCACCTTGTGGTCGCAAACAGAAAACAAATCAGTAACTTAAAAAAAACTATTCTTTAAAGATAAGTATAATCAAAATATCATTCAGTTATAATTCTAGTAACATAAAACTAATCAAACAGTTAATGGCTGCATTTATTAAGAATATATGCTATTTTTAAATTTTTAAAATTTTTCAGAAAATTTGGGGTTATTACATGTGGTATCGGAGCATGGTTCAAATACTAGGCCTTGATGCAGCCCTACTAGTTTCCATAGAACAATAAAATAATGTACTAACCTGTATTTTGTTTTATGTAAAGAACAAAAAATCTCTTTTTCTGAATCTAACAGGTAGGCATGGAGAAGATAGGAGAATACGCTCAGGAGGAGTCTCCCAACACCAAGACAAGGCAAATGTCCAGAGAACCTATGTTAGAAGAGGTAACTGCTCACTCTTCAGAGATGATGCAGACTATAAAGGATTTGAAGAGTTAAATGGAATCAGTCAAGAAGGACAATGAAAGGATTTTGAAAACTCAATAAGAGTTGAACCAAATTTTGATGGAAAAATTTCAGACTGAAGGGAGGAGAAAAAGATCCGAATCTGAGGAAGCTAGCCATCAGAAAGGATATAAAAAGATGAAACTGGATAAAGCTGAAAGTAGTTCATCATTTGAAGGATTTAGGGAAAAACAAAGCTATTACACTACTAGTGACAGTATTGAGGCTGAGTTGTATGACAGAAAGAAGAAGTATAGGCCATATGAAGAGATTTCCGGGGAGTTTAAAAAAATAAAGCCCCCAACTTTTAACGGAGAGACTGAAAAAGGGGAAGAAGCAGAGTCCTGGTTATCTGGGATGAGGAAGTATTTTCAGATATACAACTATTCAAATCATCTGAAGGCAAGAATGGCCATCTATAATCTCACTGGAAAAACAGACATATGGTGGCAAGATCTGAAAAGAGTCAAGGGGATCAAGGAAAGAGAAGTTAATTGGAGTACCTTTAAAAGGTACTTCAAGAAGAAATTTCTGTCCGAACAATATTATGAAGAAAGAGCTAAAGAATTTTACGAGTTAAAGTTAGGATCCATGACTATGAAGGATTTAAACAATAAATTCTTAAGCTTGTTGAGGTATGTACCTTATTTAGTCGATGAGAAACCTAAAGTGCAGCAGTTTCTTAGCTGTCTGCCATATCATATCAAGGACAGAATCGAGTATGATAACCCGAAGACTCTGTAAGAAGCCATGCGGAAGGCTAATTTTTGTTTTGAACAGAACAAGAAGAAAGAAGGTATAGCCAATTGGAAGGCTAAAAAGAACAGTAATCAGCCTGAGTTTAAAAAGAAAGAATTTATACCCCAAAATAATTTCAAGAATAATAAGAACAGAAATCATTCTAACGGTAAGAAATTCCAGGGAAATAGAAATGGTGCTTCTAATAATTCTAATAATTCCAGCAACTTTAAATGCAAGGAAGCTGCCAACAATCATGGGAATTTCACTAAGAATTTTGAAAGAAAGGAGCCTGTTAAGTGCTGGGAATGTAATGGCCCGCACTATGCCTCGGTCTGCCCAAATTGGAAAAAGTCAAACAGCAATATTCACACTATACAGGATGAAATGACTGTTGGAGAACTTGCAAGGACTATGCCCAGAATAAATGCAGCATTGGAGAACCGCCAAGCTGATTATCAGACTTCCATGGTGGAAGTAGAAGGTATGGTTAACCAAACCCCTGTAACCATTTTAATTGATCCAAGGGCTAGTCTTACTTACATTTCACCTCAGGTAGTGGAAAAGTGTAAATTGACTGTTGAAAATTTTGATAGTTCCTGGTTAGTTCAGTTAGCCACTGGGGAAAAAAGGAAAGTAACATGTTATGTGAAAGAATGTGCTTTAGTTATGAATGATTTTAAAACTAGAGTTAAGCTTAATGTTTTTCCACTTGGCTCGTATGATTTACTAATTGGTATGGATTGGTTAGAGCAGCACAAAGTAGTTTTAAACTGTTTTGATAAAACCTTTACGTGCGTAAATAATAATGAACAACCAGTAACAGTTAAGGGTATTCCTAGGAAAAATGTAATCAGGAAGATTTCTGCCTTACAAATTAAAAGAGCAGTTAGAAAAGGGTGCAAAGCCTATGCTGTAACTATTACAAATGAGGCAAGTAAATCTGAAAAAGATAAGAGGATATTCCTGTTTTAAACGAGTTTACTGATGTTTTTCCGGAGGAAATTCCAGGATTACCTCTTAGGAGGGAACTGGATTTCACTATTGAGCTAGTACCAGGTGTTGTACCTAGCTCGAAAGCTCTGTATCGTATGAATATTTTAGAACTTAATGAGCTAAAATCACAGTTAAAATAATTAATAGATAAGAAGTACATTTGACCTAGTGTGTCCCCTTGGGGAGCACCGGTCATCTTTGTCAATAAGAAAGACAGAACTATGCGACTATGCATAGATTACCGTCAACTAAATAAGATGACAATTAAAAACAGATATCCATTGCCTCGCATAGATGATTTGTTTGATCAGCTACGTGGAGCTACGGTGTTCTCAAAGATAGACCTGAGATCAGGATATCATCAGGTAAGAATTAAAGACGAGGACATCTTCAAGACAACCTTTAGAACAAGGTATGGACATTACGAATTTGTCGTAATGCCATTTGAGCTTACCAACGCCCCAGCTGTCTTTATGTGCCTAATGAATAATATAATGCATAAATACTTAGATAAATTTGTCGTCGTGTTTATCGATGACATCTTAATTTATTCTAAAAATGAAGCAGAACATAAGGAACACTTACGAATAGTTTTACAAAAGCTGCGAGAGCAACAGCTTTTTGCAAAGTTCAGCAAGTGTGATTTCTTTAAGGATGAAATCCAGTACTTAGGTCACGTAGTGACTAAGGAAGGGATTTCAGTTGATCCTGAAAAGATTTGGGCAATCAAAGATTGGCCGGTTCCAAAAGACGTAACAGATGTTAGGTCATTCATGGGAATTACTAGTTATTACTAGAGATTCGTTGAAGGCTTTTCAAAAATAGCTAATCCAATCACTTCCTTGCAAAAGAAAGGCAAGAAATTCGATTGGAACTTAAAATGTGAAGAAAGTTTTAAGAAATTAAAAATCTTATTAACAACTGCGACTATTCTAAGAATAGCAGATCCTAATAAGGATTTCGTGGTATGCACCGATGCTTGTAATGATGGTTTAGGCGGTGTGCTGACTCAAGACGAGCATGTCATTGCCTATGAGTCCAGGAAGTTAAAGATCCACGAAAATAATTACGCAACTTATGATTTAGAACTTGCAACTGTTATACATGATTTAAAAATGTGGCGACACCACTTAATAGGCAGAAAGTTTATTTTAATGACTGATAATAAAGGTCTGAAATACCTTTTAGATCAGCCCAACCTAAATGCAAGACAAGCAAGGTGGTTGGCCTTCTTGAGTGAATATGATTTCGAAACTCAACACATAAAAGGAAAAGAAAATAAGGTGGCTAATGCTTTAAAAAGAAATGCAAAGATGAATTTTACAGCAGCAATCAGCACTTATGCTACTGATTTAAATGAACAGCTTACTGAAGGGGTAAAATTGGATGAAATTGATCAAAAATTACAAGTTACAGCTAAAGAAGAACCTACAGAAAGCCTAATAAAAGGTTATAGTCTAAATAAAGATGGATTTTGATTGTTTAAAGACAAATTGTATGTGCCTAATGTGTCTAAGGTTAAGTTGTTGATTTTGGATGAAGTTCATAAAACACCTTACTCAGGACATCCAGGTTACCAAAAGACTGTAACCATGTTAAGGAAAGAATATTTCTAGCCTAATATGAAATCTGAAGTAGCTGAATACATAGCTAGATGTTTGGATTGTCAACAAGTGAAAACTGAACACCAACATCCAGCTAGTTTACTGCAACCTTTGCCTATTCCTAGTTGGAAATGGGAAGTAATCGGCTTGGATTTTATTACTGGATTGCCCAGAAATCAGAATCAGAATGATTCAATTATGGTGGTGGTTGACAAGTTAAGTAAAGCAGCACATTTCATTCCTGTCAAGACTACCTACAAGGCTCCCAATATAGCTGATATATTTCTAAAGCATATTTTTAGGTTACATGGAGTACCTAAGGTTATCATTTTAGATAGGGATCCTAAATTCACAGGGAATTTTTGGAGGTCCTTGTTTAAGGGATTAAACACAACACTGAATTTCAGCACCTCTTTTCATCCTCAGACAGACGGACAGACTGAAAGAGTGAATCAGGTGCTGAAAGATCTATTAAGAATGTATGTTAAGGATCAGCCAGGTAAGTGGGAGGACTACTTGCATTTAGCAGAGTTTGCATATAATAATAACTATCACTCATCAGCTAAGTTTAGTCCATTTGAAATTTTGTATGGGCATAAATGCAACACTCCTATCTCCTGGAATAATCCAGTAGATAGATTGGTGTTAGGACTTGAATTATTGAAGGAAATGGAACAGATTGTGAAACAAGTGCAAGAAAATTTGAAGGTAGCATAGGATCGGAAAAAGAGCCAAGCATATTTGAAAAGAACTCCCAAAGAGTTCCAGGTGGGTAAGCACGTGTTTATAAAGGTAAGACCAAAAAAAAGCTCCCTAAGACTGGGGATTTGTACAAAACTAGCACCACGTTACTGTGGTCCGTTTGAAATTTTACTCAGAATTGGTCAAGTTGCATATCAGCTAGCGTTACTCCCTAACTTGAAAGTGCATAATGTTTTTCATATTTCTGTTCTGAAAAAGTATGTTCATGATACTACTCATGTGATTGATTGGAATGTTGTACAGGTGGAACCAAAAGGAGAAATTCTGGTGGAACCGCACTCTATCCTCGGGAGGAGGGAAATTACTCTGCGGAACTGTGCCATTGGGCAGGTGAAGGTGCAATGGAAGAACCTTAGTCCTGAAGAGGCTACTTGGAAATTGGAAAGTAAGATGCGGGAGGCATACCCAAATCTGTTCCAGGAGGTTGCGGAGGACGAAGAATAAGTAACATCGAGGACGATGTTACATTTTAAGGGGGTGTGTATGTCACATACCCCAATTTTGTAAAATAATGTTAATTGTTTTAATTATATTCCTGAGACATTATGTTAAATTTAATGCTAAGTAGGAACTGATGATTCAGCAGAGTCAATAGAGTGGAATGTAATTCAGAATATTTTATTATTAATAAATAAATTGTGGAGACAACAGCATGGGAGAGCTGTTAAAAAGAGGTTACTGGTCAAACTGGTGGATGGAACTAGGTGGAGGGCAAAATACAAGTGGCAGCATCCTCACACACTTCCTAAGTTGCAGGTGGCAACTTCCCTATATTTGGGGTCATGATCCCCCAAGAAAGAGGGATCAGAGCAGGTGGCTCATTAAATGACAACTAACCCAAAAAGTCCTAGGCAATCTTTTAAAAGTACTCAATGAAGAGAGCTGAGGCTGCTCAAATATTTTCCAGAGAGAATTCATTTAGGTGAATGATATTCAGGAAATTCATTGAGGAAAGAGGGAAAAACAGTAAGGAATTTGTTCTGAAAGGAATGCTGCAGTAACTTGTTTATTACAACTTGTTAGTTGGGAGAACTTACTGATAAGTTCTGGATTAATACTGAGTTTGAAGACTGGTATATGACTATTGCTGCACCTAGTTCCAACCAAGGAGACCAGAGCAAGCTCGGGGGTCCTAAGGAGTCGTTGTTTGAGCGCTCTCCAGGAGTTGGTAGGGAGGAAACGACCTCCCATTGTTGTTGTTGTTGTCCAAAGCTTAAGCAGGTTCTGTCACTTAACTGTACTTGTTTTAATAACTGTGAATGGTTGAATGTTATGTTTATAGTTATGAGATAAATATTTAACGGGGTTGGTGATGTAAATGTTTTAGTTACTCAGTATTAGAATCTTTGATGAAAGATAAGAAACCACTGTTTTTTTCCACATCTGGGTTTTTACTAGACCGTACTCCAGCACAGGGGAAAATTTAAATAAGGATAGTAAGATGAGATTGTAGAATAGTAATTTGTTTCTTTACCTATTTTTAGAAAAGATGTCCTACTGATAGTAGTATGAGTTTATAGTTGAACTTATTTTCCTTGTTCAGTATTTTACTTTCAGCAATTTATTGTTGTAAAGAATAAATAGAAGAGTTGGATTAGACCGGATGTATCTACTGTTATACCTTACAGTTTCTTTCCTTCAGAATAGAATAACTTCACTATATTATGTCAAATAATAAACTAAAGGTAGGAGTAGTTATATAATGAGTAAATCTTACTGTCAAACCAACATGGTCTAGATTCTATGTATGTATAGTGACGAAATCATTTTATTATTGACCTTCTTTTATTCTAGACTGAGCTCGAACAATTTCCAGAGCTGTTATTCTTTTATTATGAATGAAGGTTAAGATCTATGCTTATAAGAGAGACTCTAGATAGAGTTATTTAAATTCTTGATAAATAAATAGATATCATAACCAATAAAACAAACTAATTACGAAAGGACATACATAGTATAGCATACATTATACAAGAATTAAAATAACAAAGTGTTATCTTTCGATATGCTTATAGGAATATTATTATTTTAAGTACAACCCAGAATTAATTATACTGCCTGAGCTACAAGTATACTAACAATACTTAAAAATTATTGTGAAAGTAAATACATAGAAACCCTATATCATTAAAGGGTATAGATTATACATCATTATTTACAGATTCTTTTAACTAGAAAGTTAATTTATGAACCAAGTACGGAAACCCTAATAATATTTTTAATAGTAAAAATCAAATGCATATCTGTACAGGAAATAAATGCCAGAATGGCAGAATGCTCAACCTTCGAACTTAACTAAATCTATTATAACATAACTGGAAACCATCATGATCACAGAAGCATAGTATAATTAACAGTAAGTATTGAGAATTCTTAATCAACAGGTTATTTATACATAGAATAATTATTATTTCCATTTATACCTGTAAAAGAACCTAAACAGAGCTAGCAGTTAAGGTAATAAGCATTTCCAGGCAGGGAAATCTAATTAATGTAACAAGTAATAATTGTTGCATTATTATTTACTGTATAAAAATAATATGATTTAGGTATTACAATAATGTTTAACCTATTAATAATAAACAGAAAATTTATGTAAAAACCTGTACCCAAGGTTACGATGTTAATGACTTTGAGAATTCCATTAAACATTCAGATTTTATAATTTACAAAGTATAACTATTATAACAAGCTATACAATTGTTTTGAGTAAATAATTAACCTATTATATTATTAATATACCGAAAAATAAAATAAAAAACCCTACCTGCTAATATCATAAGTCATTCACAAAGAGTAATTTAGATATGTATTAAATATATAGAAATCGGAGGTATCGAACACAGATAGGCTTAAAAAGACGAGTATATACATTGTATTGTTCCAAAAACTGTATGATAACAAAGTATTAATTCAAGAAAATTGTATGGACAGCTTATAGATTCAAGTTCAGGGTAAACCCTGTCAAAACTAACAAGTATGTACTGAGATTCATCCAAAGATGGAGTTCTAT
This sequence comes from Pseudotsuga menziesii, assembly GCA_001517045.1. Classification (NCBI taxonomy): domain Eukaryota; kingdom Viridiplantae; phylum Streptophyta; class Pinopsida; order Pinales; family Pinaceae; genus Pseudotsuga; species Pseudotsuga menziesii. The sequence continues at coordinate 30,604 of LPNX010355841.1, read as the reverse complement.
CTCCTTTGTAACTCATGTTTACCAACTCGATTTACAAAATAAAACTTACATCATGTACAATATTAATATATATATGCATGCTTATACAGTAATCAAACGAAGACGCAAAACCCACAGTGTTGGCTTCAGCCAAGCACACATGCTAAACAAAGAATGAAACTCACTTAAACAGCGTTCAGGTTCACCAAACTGAACCAAGGTAACCACAAGGGTTACAAACCACAAAGTCAAAGCCATGACTGCCCTAAAGGACCAACAAGGAGGAGAACGCCATGGGTAAAACCAGGCTTACAGAGAGAATCCAGATGCTGAAGTCCTGCGCCTTCCACGCCAAGAGAAGAGGTCAAACCCTACAATGAAGGAAAAACTTGATATTAAAAACCTTACTAAATATTGATGGTTGAGCTAATGCTGCGAAAAGAAACTAATTGAAAACCATGTAACATACCTTTAATTTGAACAGAAATGCGGCCACTGAAAAACAGCAAGACAACCACCAGCAGGAGGAAGGGTAAACCCTTCATTTACCACCAAAGAGAAAGAGCTCGCTGAAGCGTTGGGTAACCTATCAAGGTGGAGGACGAATGGCAGCACTAAGTAAGGCGACGTCCTGTACAGTAAAGAACTCGAGCGAGGGATGCTAATGGAGAAAACCCTAAGAGAATCGACGCTGCCCAAACATCTCACAACAAGTTATTCAACACAGTATCTTCCTCATAATGCAGTAGATGAGCCACGAGGAGCTAAACCAGCATAGGAATTGACTAGCAGACAGTGCAAGCAGCGAGATGGACCATGAGGTTTTGCAAAGCGGCCGGAGGCCCGAAGGCAGTGGAGAAATGATGACTAGGGTTGAGTCAAATCTTTATAAATGACAGTGCATGGTTGGGAAGAGCCCACGTAAACCTTTTGATAATTGACATGCAGTGGGTAGGAACTCTATAGTTCCACGACAAATATCACCAATGATTATTTAAACCAAATCATATCGCGGGGATTCCACAAGGTTCACCTTACCCTAGCTATTACCCACGTTACAAAATCAACCATTTAAACATTAGAATAATGTTTATAAAACATTATAATATAGAATTGGTTCATCGTTGGTCTCATACAATTAGGTTTGGAGAAATGTATTTTTGTTTATAATGAGATATAAGAGTAAAGAAGTAAGACTAGTTACCATGGTGTAGTCTTTATATAAACCTATTTTCTATATTATCTTTTGCCCTAGTTCACAAATGAAGTGAAGGGAAAAATAATAATTTAAGTTTTTTGAATTGTAATAATTCATATAAGTGATCAACTGAACATGATGATGGTTTTACTCTTAACCTTATGAACTTTCTTTATTTGTAAAATAACAATCCTACTATTATTCACGGAACCATTTTCATTGTGACATTTAGACTTTTATCAAATTCAAGCCCAAGGGTTATAGAAGATATTATAAGAGTCTTTATATGATAGGTAACTTGGGTAAGTTAGCCCTCTTTGTTTGATAGTATAGCCTTGAAACTCATAAAGCAGTGTTTGAGTATAATAAATCTAGGATTGATTTAAAAGTGTTTTTATTTATTTATCCAAATATTGACCATGGAATAAAAGTAGTATTCCAAAAACAATGCAGATCCTTAAAGTAATAAAGGAAGACTTGTATAAAGTATTAAACCTTGTAAACACTTAAAGTAAAAAAAGTACAGGTTTGATACTAAAACTTCTTACCCTTTTATAGTTACATTTACAAATTCAATCTTGGTATGATGTAGTAATTATGAATAGTAAAATTGGATCTATGATGTTGTAATCCTACCATGCTTGCTGCTAGTAAAGAAATATCTATTGCATTTTACACTTGCATTCAGTATAAACATCCAACGGTTTTGTACTCCGTAAAAATGTTAAATCCTGTTTTCTTGACAGAGAAATAGCTTCCATCTTTACTAGTAGAATTCAGTTCTCTATCAATAAGATCTTAAAAGAAACAATAGTTAAAGCTTTACCTTTAGAATCCTGGTAAATCTGACTAGCATGTATATAGTTTTACTGAATAAATTTTGTACAGCGAATCGTTATTGAATACTTTAGAGATTTGTTAGCAGCGACCCGAACATCTTACTTGTATATCTGTAAGAGAAGGAAAACTGCTGTGTTAGCTCAGAAGCTAAGTAAGCCCAGCCTTTCATGACAATCCCACCTTGTGGTCGCAAACAGAAAACAAATCAGTAACTGAAAAGAAGCTATTCTTTAAAGATAAGTATAATCAAAAGACCATTCATTTATAATTCTAGTAACATAAAACTAATCAAACAATTAATGGCTGCATTTATTAAGAATATATGCTATTTTAAAAAATTTAAAATTTTTCGAAAAATTTGGGGTTATTACATCCTCCATGGATCTTGACCCTTCCCCACCCCCTCTCAACTATTAACCATACTCACTTGAACTTACAACATCCTCATAGGCCCTTGGCCCTTCTCCACTCCCTCTCAACTATTAACCATCCCCACTTGAACTTCCAACATCTTCCTAGGCCCTTGACCCTTCCCCACCCCCTCTCAATTATTAACCATCCCCACCTAAACTTCCAACATCCTCCTAGGCCCTTAACCCTTCCACACGCCCTCTAAACTATTATCCATACATTTTATATATTGCATACAGTGCTAGATTTTTATCTCTACAAAATGTGTGCGCGTTATAGAACTACATAACACGTGCGCATTTTGTAGTTCTATAATGCGCACTCGTTTTTCAATTTTATAAGGGTGGAAAATGTAATTTCAATTTAAACATGCCAATTCACTTGCTCGCATGTTACCAAGAGTCCTATGTGTATGGTTTGAAATTTGATTCAGTAATACCAAACCTTTGCTATGGTATATGATAAACCGTAACTAATTGGGCATTTCTTCCAGTTTCTGAAGAAAATGATGTTTACACACTCGTTACAGTATGATACACACAATCATTTTTGATGAAATCCTAAACATCGACAACATTTTTTCTGCAGATTCTAAATATGTAATTTTTATTAAAAAATATTATATTTTCGTATTTTTTTTAATTTCTATTGTGTCCTAACTCCTTAAGTCAAAAAACATGTTGTTAGTGTTTTTTCCATAAAATTTTCAATTCTTAATTTTTTTTAAAATAAATTATATGGTGCACTAGAAGACTCTGACCTCTACATTATATAAAAAAACAATTTCATGATTATTTCATTAAGACCTTCAAAGGCTGCACCCACAAAAGATGTACCATTTTCGAGGAATTGTCACTTAGATAATTATAAAAATAATTAAAAAATACTAATTTTAGTTTTAAAAAATAGTGCTGCACTAGTGCTATATGTTCTCTACACGCCTACAAATTTTTGTATCCGGAAAGCATCATTTAGGCCTTCAAAGGCTGCACCCACAAAAACATATACCTTATCATTTGCCTAAAAAAAAAAAGTGACTGTTAAAAAAAATGAAACTTGACATAGTTATAAAAATTTTCAATACATAAACCTTATATATTTGGAAACATGATTCAATTTCCCACATTTAATATTTTTTACTCAAAGCAAGATATTTTGTGTAAGTATCTCAAAAAATACAATTAAGTTGAGCTATGAGTGATTTTTCAGTATTCTCTTGCATCTAACATGCCAAAAGTGACCCTCATTAACTTGCACTCACCTTTATCCAAACTATGTTCAAAGCTTCACGATAGGGATAATTCTTTCTCAAGACAACCATTGAAACTAATTCTTTCTAAAAGAACTCCTTTTATTGAAGCCTCGACTACCATTCCATTAATAGATGTAAATATGAAGAGATTTCCCTAATACACATCAATGGCTCCCCCTCCCACTTTTTCACGACTTCTCATGGCATCAGGAAAGGTTGTCCTCTCTCACCCCTCCTTTTCATCCTTGTGATTGAGGGCCTTAGTCTACTTATTGAGAATGCCCGCAACCTTGGTTATGTTAAAGGCATTAAAATATCCAAAGAACTCTCTCTCACGCACCTGCTTTTTGTAGATGATGTGATACTTTTTGGGATTGGATCCTTTGAAGAATGGATGGCTCTCAAGGTTCTGTTGGACACTTTTTGTGAAGCTTCTGGGATGCTAATAAACACAGAAAAATCTTGTTTCCTCTTCAACAATGTTGAGGATGAAATGATCTCTAGGATTACTCACTCCATGCCTTATAGATCTGAGTCCATGACCACAGGTTTTAATTATCTCGGATATTATATAAAACCCATGGGATATTTAGTCAAAGACTGGTTTTGGCTTATAGAAAAATTTCAAAAAATGATTTCTCACTCGTCTTACAGGTTTCTCTCTTTGGGAGGGAGGCTGGTTCTTATCAGAGCTGTTCTAACCAGCATCCCGGTGTTCTGGATGGCACTAGTTCCCATCCCAAAAACCATTATGGGGAAACTGAAAAGCCTAATTTTTTATTTCCTTTGGGGCTCAAAGGGAGATAAGAAAAAATTTCATCTAGTCAATTGGACATCCTTATCCAAACCCACATCTCAGGGGGGTTGGGGAATAAAAAACCTTGAATGGTTTAGCATGTCCTTAAGGATCAAAACCTTCTGGCAAGTTCTCAGCAGCAATGGTCTCTGGTTTAAATTAATCACTGTAAAATATTTAAAAAAAAACTTAGTGCTGCCTTGGATCCGTAATAAGCATTTCTCTGTCATTGGTGTTTCTATTATTTGGAAGGGCTTCTTAAACCTTACCTCCTGGCTGGGATGTGGATTAATTTGGATGGTTGGCGACGGCAAAGAAACTAGAATCGGTTTGGATCCGATCGCAAGTATGGATACTTGTTTTATGATACCAAGGGACCTTCGTGACTATCTAGAAGATTTTGGTATCACTTCGTTGATCCATGCCAGCAATCACTCTCCGGAAGCCCCTTCGTATTGGCTAACTGCATCTGATCTGGATTTAGGTGGTGATTGGTATCATAGCTAGAACAAATACATCAAAGGTCTTGAACATGGGAGGATAAGACTCCGGATGAATTCAGACAGTTTGCTTTGGACATACAAAAATTTCACGGGCTCTATATCGGCCACGATAGCATATGACTGTGTGCCAAATTCCTTTGCAGATTCTCAGTGCGAAGCATATCCCATTCATCAGGTTCTTTGGAAACTTAAAATCCCTGAGAAGTTACGCTGTTTTATATGGCTTCTAACAAGCAACAAGGTTCTTACCTCGGACCAGCTCAAAAAAAGGGGCTTTCAAGGGCCCAGTCTCTACATTATGTGCAAGGAAAATGAGGAGTCAGCACAACATCTGTTTATGGACTGTAAATACACTAAGAGTGCCTTTGATGCTATTTTTGAACACTTTGGTACGCGATCCCTCCATAATACTGCTATGGGTATTTCTGTGCATCAGTACCTGGACGTTTGGTTCCGTGCTCATTCCATTGATTTCTGCCATCTTTATCTACCATTATTTACCTTTTGGGTGATTTGGAAACAATGGAACAGGTATATTTTTTAAGGGTCTGCTCCAACAGTATATGGGATCATCCATCAAGCAGAAATTCTCTCGCATACCTTTACAGTGCTTGTTAAGAAGTTGAAGCTTAGAGTTATTGGTTTGCCACCAAGGAGACACTTTCCCTGTGGGTATTTCGATGGTGCAGCCGCCAAGAACAAAGGAGGGGTGGGTTTTGTATTACATATTAGCAGCACTCATAGTGTGAATTTCTCCTTGGGATGTGGAAGATGCACAAATACAAAATCTGAGATGATGGCTTTATGGGCCCTCCTCAAGGTATCAAAGATCATGGGAATCCCACTTCTCTCCATCTATGGCGATTCCCTCATCATCATTTCTTGGGCCATGGGCAAGAGCACTCTGAACCTTCCTCATCTGAGCCACTCGTGTGATGATATAAGAGAACTTCTTCAAACTTTTCTGGGATTGATCGTGAAACACATCTATCGTGAGTATAACCAGATTGCTGACAGTCTCTCAAAAAATGCTCTCCTTCTTGACTCAAGTTATGGGAATTTCAATGAGGTTCTGAATGATATTCCTACTGATCATGGTAACTTTTGATTATTTTAGATGTGTTGTGCTCTTCATTAAGCACACATTATATTTGGTTTGATTTGGGATCAGTATTTCATGTAGAACTGATTACTTATCTGTATTCTCACGATCCATGCTGTTTTTTTATCCTTTCCGGAAAATGTTAAAAATCTGACCTGTTTATACATGAGTGATAATAAAGCCTACTAAATAAACAGGCTTGTGCTTTGCCAGCCATGTTTTGATGTCAGGGATCTGCCTCTGTAGAGAGGATCTCCTCATTGATTGAGCACTTCATGAGAAATGATCTCTTGATCCACTGTATATGATGATCTTTGATTCAATAGAATAACAAGATCTCGTATTTTTTCTACTTAAAAAAAAAGATGTAAATACGAAGAGATTTCCCTTTCTAGATTTAATCATGACGGATGTCCACTTGCCATTCCTGGCATGTTATGGACATAGAAGCCCTGTGATATCTCATTCGCCGTAGGATAGCATAGGCCTTATTAGTTTCAAATAAAAATAATTTTTATTTACTGAAATTTCAAAAATCATACTTATCCATCTCACTAGTATAGTATTTTAGTAATCTAAAAAGGCAATGCATAAGTAATTATTTTGATACGTTTCAATACTTTATATTTTGGGATTCATTTAGTGGATTAACAAGATTAAGTGTAACAAGTATATAACGACGATTTAATTTATGGTTATCTTGTTGTGTTATGTTTAAATGCATTTTTATTAACATTTAAATGGGTTTAGTTAAATGGTTAATTTAACGATGAACTTTTTGTTTATTCCATGGATGCTTTAAATTTATAATATGTAGCCTAGATGTGCATTCGCAGGCCACAAGTTGAGTTGAGTGGCTATATTAGTTATTAGGTCAATAGATGTTTAGATATCATCTTAGATTTTGGACTTGATTGGCCTTATCATATTACTACCCATATAATCTAACAAGTGTACAATCAAGATTTAAGATTTATTTCATGGCAATGGTATCTTATTTTCTTAAATACATCTTGATTAAGATTTAAATAAGCTTCACTTAAAAAAATATTATTTCTTTATTTTTTTGTGTTTTTATATTTATCTTTTATTTTTTTATTAAATATTATTTATTTTATATTTATATTAAATATTATATAACAAATTAGTAATTATAACTCTATGATAATTAGTTTAATATTTATTCTTTGTTTAGTATTTAACCATTTTTACAAAATTAAAAGACTGTGCCTATAAATATTTAAATTGTAACTTTGATAGTCTTATGAATAGTCATTGTGCAGTCTCTTTTAATTTAAGCTTCCTCAATAATCTTTATGAATAGAGATTGTGTAGTCTCTTTGAAGATTTAAGCTTCCTAAATAATCTTTATGAATAGAGATTGTGTAGTCTCTTTGGAAACGAGCTAACTCCGTCCATCTGCAAAGTAAGAACATTATAAATTCAGAAAATAGGATATTAAAAGCATACTTCACTGTCAATTTGAAAGTTAAATGCTGTCGAGCCCACTCTCACAGATAAAATAATGTAGCAAGGGATCTAAACTCATAGATTTTGTTAAATGCGACAATGTCACAACTCTGGATAAAGGTTGATCGTCACAAACCCTAAACTCCAAAAAAAAAAAAAAATTAATGGTTTTTAATTATTCACTATTTTTACAATATCATCCTTCGCACAGCTGACACCCGAAGCAATGTGCCAACCCATCGGTGGAAGATTTCGAATAGCATGCAAGTCGGTTTTTATTTACGAGTTTTATAATGTCACTCCTTTGCAAGTCCAGCAACCTAAGAAATGTGGCAGCCCATTCGCTGAGGCTTTCCAAGAGCAATGCAGAGGTGTTTTATTCACGGGTTTTACAGTTTCACTGCTTTCTGTTTGAATTCTTAATATTGTCGAACTGTGTGCAATGAAGATACCAAACAGTGCTTGAGAATCGTGTTGTTGTGATCGATGCACTGTGTGCGAGGGTTTTTATTCACAGTTTCACAATTTCACTACTTTCTATTTGAATTCTTAATATTGTCGAACTCTGTGCAAATACCAAGCGTGCTTATGATTGATCCATTGTCATCAACTATCCACTTAAGTGGCTGTTCTTGCAGGTATCCATAAATGGATTGGCATAGGACATGCAAAGAACAGATTGTGAAATGGCACACGACCATCCAAAATTAAAACTGATACAGGATTCATTGTTTAACTCTATAGGTTCAAGCGTACAAGGGCCTGCCTGTGCCGGCCTGTATTTAAAATTAAATGGCACTAAGAATAGAAAACCCAGTAGCTGGAAGCTTAGTCTTACAGGAGTAATTTTTGATGAGCAGTAGCAGCTTGAACTACTTGCACTTTCATACAAGCAAGCAATAACAATGCTCATGCAGAATGGACTCAAAGAAAAAAGAGAAAGAAAAAGCAGGTTAAGGATTACATAGTCACAGGTCACAGGTGTAGCTCAAAGAGATTTGAACTTCCTACCAACGACTAAGGACAGAACTACCATCAATCTCAACTTTTCAAGAAGTGACATTCATCAATAAGGTTTCCAAATCCATCATTGTACGGTGTAAAGCGATTTTTGGTGGGCAGAAGACCATTCCAGTTTTATTGTGAAAATGTTCTTGTTTTGGCTTAGAACTTCAAAAAAAAGTATAGAATTCCTTTAAAGATTATGCTTCAAACTGCAATTTCCGCGGACCAAATAACTTATCTAGTAATTAGCATTCCAAATCTCTGGTTAAATAATTGAAGAAAAATTGTCATCCATTCCTTGCTTAAGCAACTTTACATAATGACAACTACATTAAATTCTATACTATATTTGACACTCGGGACTATTTATAATACAAGCTATCTCCATTACTAACTTTTCTTAACCCAATTAATCAAATGCATCCCATTGTCTCCATAAATAAACCAACTTCACATGTGTGTATTCAAGCAAAAATGGTAAACAACTAAAAGCAGATCTAAATATTGACTTTTAACAGTGCATATTTTTAGAAAACAATATCAAACTCAAGGAGGGAGTTCTACCAAGTCAAGGAGGGATCAGTTCAACCAGCTAGACACATTACGGTCAGAGATTTTGCTTGTCATAGATATCAATATCATCTCTTTAGTTGATACTTGTCATAGTAAATTAAAAACAAAAGAGACTAGTCAAAAGCATTCAAAATAATATAAAGGCAGGCTTAATATTATTTTCAGAATAAATCGTGGAGATGGATGGTAAACACTAATAGAAGTTCTGAATAGAAGATACGCTTAAAGATGTTAGACGCCAGCATCTATGTTCAAATTGGGGAAGGTAGGTAATTACCACAGTTTGGGGAAGGTAACGGGGATGTATTTTATTATTGAAATAATTTATATTTTATATAAATATAATTGAATTTAAATTGTTTTATCAAATTTTTGTACAAATAAATAAATTGTTTTGATATAATCAATTTTCAAATTTGTTGGAAATATTAATTACTCCCTTATTTATATAGCATATTAGTGGTATTTGTAGCAGGTTAGTTTCAGGTAAGATAGTCAAATTAAATTTCTCTCACATAAAGCAGTTCAATTAAATTTCTGAAGATAAGTTTCAGTTAAGTGGGTAGCTTGACACAGAAGCAATTTGTAGTCTCTCTATATGAAGAAGAAGATTGTAAAATTGTACACATAGAGAACAAAAAAAAGGAGTGCAAGTTTGCAAAGAGAGGAGGAGAAGAAACAAAAAGTCTTTGAAAAGTTCAAATTTTCAAAGTTATGTTTCCACAAGATGTATAAATTCATAGTTTACAAAGTTTCACTAAAAGAGGTCTAGTCAAATTAGGAGTTGGTAGCAACCAAAAGTGTGTGCCCTAAAAGCTTGGGAGTTGGTAGGAACCAAAAATGTGTGCCCTAAAAGCTCGTGAAAGTTAAGTAAGTGTCTTTCAAGATAAAAGTGTGTCAAATGAAAAGTGTCTCCACCAAAACTTGAAAAGTTGAGTCCTATCCCAGACTTGGGTAAGTGAGTCACATTAAACCGGATGGAAGTAAAACCCCCAAAGCAATAAGTTTTTCAGTTATTTGAGTCAAAATAAAAATCCCAGTAGTCAAAAGTAAAAAAAAAAAAATTGGCTATTGGGTAACTCAATCCATTTGGGAAGAAAATTGAATATTTTCTTATAACAAGCAAATCCAATCTCTCATATGACATAAAAAATTCAATAATATTAATGTGTCTAATTATATTTATAATCATATTTTTCAAAAAAATTATTTATATTCATACTTAACATCTAGTTATAAACATTACTGAAATAACTTAGACAAACAAATATATATATTCAATAGGTCCATAACATTTATCAAAATTAAATGGCCGCCATCTATACTAATCCGAAAAAGAAAATCATCCACTATTGAGTAGATAGCTCCTAATACTAGGAATTATTCAAAAACTGACACAGCCCAGATCCATCGCATGTAGCATTGTTTTTTTGACATGTCTACACAGCAACAAGTTTAACATCATCAACCACTGGACCGCAGAGCGAACCGGATTTATCTCGCCCAATGAACGAACTCCTCAGCGCTATGCGAGTAGTGTGAGCATAGGAAAAGAATTCGAAGATTGCAACGTTGAAGCGCCCCGTCCCCTTGGATTCGTAAGGAACCTTGAAGGTCTCCTTACCAACCAAGACTTCCACGACCATAAATCCCTTGCATCCATTCCCCGCATCTCCCACAGATAAACTCAACCGGAGTTCACTGCCGGGCTTTGTGTACCTGGTCTGGGAGACCACGCTTTCGAGAAGCTCTAGTGCCCTGCTTCCCTGCGGAATCCTGGAGTGGGCAGCATCTATATACTTAGCAGGCTTAACAGACTCTATGGTCCAGCCAGGAACAGGAGATTCAAGAGAATAGTGAGAGCTACTGTGAACTGGGAGAGCAAGGATGCCGTTAGTGCCGTTGAGGAAGTCGTATGGTCCTTCTTCAAAGTCTCCATTCCACAGCAGATTTTCACGGCGCCATATCTGATAACTTGTTGACAATTCTTTGATATTTGGGATACTGGAGATCGTTCTTGGCCGAATTGCCGAATATAAGTTGGTGGGTGGAATCAAGAGCTCTGAAAGACCAAGCATAAGTATTCCAACTTGTTTGCATGGGCATATGTTGGGTTTCATATGGTAACACAGTCACATTCAGTGTTTCTGCCCGCCCTGCGCATGTACCGGTCGCGGTGAAGGAGAGGGAGTAAAGTGATCCCTTCTTCAGGCCTCTAATCCTCTGGGATAGCTTGCCATCGTTTCCCAATCTTACACCGAATCCCTCTCTGGGAACAACCAGATACAGTTTGTCATCGTGCTTCTCTTTCAATGACATGTACTGTACCAATCCTTTGGTCTCCCAGTTGGGTAAAAGGTTTTGGCCTATGATCACGTTTTCAACCATACCCCAAAATGGAGGAGCCTCCTTGAAATCTCCGTTTGGGATAAAACCTAATTCCAAGCAAATCAAAGCAAGTTGAAATCACAGTTTTTCCCATCAGTCCAAAATCACACACAACATTTGCATCTGTAAAAACAACACCCACAAATATAACACTGAACAACAACCACAACGGAGACCTTAATTTCCATTTGCATCTTAGTTTTGAAGTATTGAGACCTTGGGAGCAGAGATAAATTTAGGCGAGTTGCACCTCAATGAAATGTTTACAGCTAAATCTTAATCATTCGGGGTGCTCCTTGACAGATCCGAAGTTACAAAAACCTAACAAGCTCTTCTAACATTTTTATTTGTAATCCAACAATGTTCTTCAGAAAGAAAGGATCAACTATATTCTGCGCCATTGACACTGAAAACCCTATATTGCTGTGCAGATAATGATGATGTTGAGAAATAAAGGATCAACTATGTTGTGCATTTGACACTGAAATCCTATGTGCATTTGACACGAAACCTTGTTGTGCATTGACATTGAAAACCCTATATCTTTGCACTAACGCTGACAACCCTTATGCTATGCAGAGATATGCTATGTAGATAGTGTTTTCTGTAGGAAAACAAGCTTATCATTTTTATGTAGGACAAATATTCTTTATAAAAGATGTTTTAGAAATAACAAAATAATATAATGAAAAAATCTATTAGCATAAATCTATTTTAATCTAGATTTTTTGAAAGATAAGTTTAGATTATTTTTTATTTTTATTATACTAAATAAGTGAAAATATTAGCATTTTTACAACTATGAAAATCAACATATTTATATAGCTTTCAAATTCAACTAATATATAAAATCAAACTTACTATTTATATCTATGGCATGTCTCCAAAGAAGACAGTAAAGAAAACAAACAACAAGAGGGTGAAGAAAACAAACAACAAATATCTCAAACCCAAATTTCTCCATCTTCACAAATCAATAAGATACCTATACCAAATTAGAAGAAGTGTAATGAAACTTACCATCCATAGCTACGGCATATCTCCAAAGAAGACAATGAAGACAAAAAACAACAAATATCTCTAACCCAAATTTCTCCATCTTCACAAATCAATAAGATACCTATACCAAATTAGAAGAAGTGTAATGAAACTTACCATCCATAGCTACGGCATATCTCCAAAGAAGACAATGAAGACAAAAAACAACAAATATCTCTAACCCAAATTTCTCCATCTTCACAAATCAATAGGATACTTGAACCAAATTAGAGAAGTGATATTGGCATGCACCCTTGTATCCTATTTATATGCAAATTTTGGACTTTTCAACGAAAAATTTAAATATTAAAATAATAATGACAGTGTGAATGCGACCACCAAGTCTTTGTTGAAATTCATCATTGCAACAATCTCAAACATATTTTGGCTTTAAAGATGGCCTTAAAAAACTCCAAAATGTAAAGGTGTAACTTACACTCATTTGAACAACTTTTTAGGTTTTCAACCCCTTATTGAAGTATACATCCATTTAAACCTAGAAAGATATTTTGTCTACAATATAATTATAGGGTAGTTATTAAAGTAGTCTACAAAAATTTTAGTTGTGATGAAAGCTATAATGTGACTTCTATAGGGCTATTTGACCGTGTTAAGTCCATTTATACATTCAAAAACTTTATCTAAACACTTTTAAATTTAGATTTTACCAAACAAAAATTACAAAAAAACACAAAAAAGCTCAAAACCTAAAGTAAACTACTTTGTTATTAAATATTTATTTTTTTATTTTTTATATAAAAAATTAAATTTTTAAATATGTTTGCCATAATTATTATAACTTTAATATTGACCACTAAGAAAATTTCAACCTCCCATGGGCATATTAATATTCCAATTATAAATATTATAATTAGAATCTTCTCACCATTTAAAATTCTAGCAATCTCTTAATTAAGTTAAGTAATACCCAATTTTTAGTTCTTAGAGGTAGTTTTTTCTAATAGCTTAGAATATTGTGTAAATAGGTATGTAAATAGTTATAGCTGGAATATTGACTTTGATGTAGTCTAGCTATGAGTTACAGGTAAGGTTTTTCTTAAGTGCACATGAGGGGCCCAATGGTTAAGAACATGTGTTATTTCTCAAAGACATCACAAATTTACTTCTTAAAGGGATAGGTTACATATATTAACACATTTAAGAACATAGGCATCCCCTTGATATAAAGTCTTTAAATTTCAACCATACTAAAATTTTATAAAAAAATTAATCCATAATAAACCAAATAAAATTTATGTATTTATCTAATATCTACTTGGGTCCTTGTTTACATTGATTTTGAGCAAAATAATCTATTTTAACTTCGTTAATACTCATTTTCATATAATTCATTTAGAAACCACCTTTTAACTTTGAAGGTAGAGAATGTATATGTATATATTTAAGTCAAACAAAAATATGAGACTTAATTTTACTTGTTTCTATTAGTAATAATTAAGCAGAAAACCTATTTTACAAGGCTGAATCTCTACCGCCTTCGTCCTCTACTATTGCATTTATGAGACAACGTTAATATTAAATATCTTAATTATGACCATAATGTGTTGGTCGCTACCATCTGTAAAAAACAAACTTGCCAGTAAGATCGAGCTTTAAACGAGGTCCGCCCTAATTATTGGCAGTTTCTCAAGGGCAGTTTTATTGGCAGTTTCTCCAACGGTAGTTTTCGCCCAACAAACTATCACGGCAAACTACCGTTGGAGAAAGTGCCAATAATTAGGGCAGACCTCGTTTAAAGCTCGATCTTACTGGCAAGTTTGTACGGCAAACTACCGTTGGAGAAACTGCCAATAATTAGGGCAGACCTCGTTTAAAGCTCGATCTTACTGGCAAGTTTGTTTTTTACAGATGGTAGCGACCGACACATTATGGTCATAATTAAGATATTTAATATTAACGTTGTCTCATAAATGCAATAGTAGAGGACCAAGGCTGTAGTGATCAAAAGGATTGTTGTCTCATAAATGCAATAGTAGAGGACCAAGGCTGTAGTGATCAAAATTAATACTTCATAGCCCTTCCTAGGGTGTCTAGCCCTTTCTCGAAGTACATTTTATAAAATATATTTTAAATAAAATTTAATCTTTTCAAATTTATTTTTCATTAAAGAAGGAAAAAATATATTTATAAATTTCAAAAGAAGGACAAAGTTTGAAATAGTCTTTCAAAATTATTTTAATTTCTTTAAATATATATAAAACGGAAATTAACTTTATTAAATTAATTAATCCATATTAATTATTTAATTGATTTTGACATTTTTCTAAAATAGGCATTTCCCTTAAATTATAACATTTTCTAAATTTTTCCCAAAGTTTGCTAGATATATATGAAATTAAAAGAACCCTTCAAATTTGATCACTGGTTGGAACGCTTCGGAGGAAAGCGGTTTCGCAGAGTCCAGGATGGGATATTGAGCAACTGCAACTGCTGGAATGGGTTGTGTCCAGTGTTTTCCCCAGTTGCCATTCCCAATTTCCTTAAAACTGAAGTGCCCTCGTCTCGAGTGTTTTCTGTTGACAGAAAGGAAACTCTGGCTTTTTTCCAAAACAATAAAAGCTGCTTGAATCCTTTGTATTTTATTTCGTTTTCTTGTTGTTGTTGTTGTTGGTGGCGTAGTTGGTCGACTAAACCGCTGTTGCATCGTGGTGGGTACGGTGGTCTGTCCTGCAACTGAACACAACTGTTGCGTCATTGAGTTTGGGATTGGGATTGAAATTGGGCAATTTATTTGGATTCCGTTTGTGAAGTTGCATTGCAGTGAGAAGAGAAGGAATTGTGTGACTAATGGGTGACTCCAGCGGCTCTGTTTCTGTGGATGTCGAAATGATTCCCTGGGGTGGACAGGTAAATGAGTTGTACAGGTTTTTCATTGAGATGCAAATGATCTGCTTATCGGATCTCAGCTTGCATTCACCTTCATAGTCGGTTCTTTAGAGACTATGTATAAGCATTGAGGCAATCTATGAGACATTATGCTGGGTGCCATAAAATGTCTGTGAATGCCTTTTATGTGTTTAGTTTTGTTATTTGTTAGCTACTTGGGTTGTTCCCTTAGCTTGTGATAATTTGAATGGTTTTTCCTGCAAATGTTTCTGGTCTTACATTATTGCAATGGTTTGGCTGCGAATGCAGGAACATATTGTGCAGACTAGCCATGGTCCAATCTCTATTTTTCTATGCGGGGACCAGGAGAAGCCTGCCCTCTTGTTACTTATTCGAATGTTGCCTTCAATTGTGAGTATTGTCTCTCTATCTTATTGAAACGATCTTAATGTCATGCATACTGGTGATACAAGTCATTGCAGTCGAAGGCAATGTGTGAGCAATTTGCATGATGGTTATGCCCTGCTGGTAGCCCTGTATAAGTTATTGACATTTGTCACTGTAGCTTCTATTCGTTAAATTATTTGAGATAATCCCGAGCAACGATGAATTTTCCACATTTTGTTTTGTATGACTTTGTTAACTTGTATCGTTATTTGATATTGGTGGTCAGCTGATAAAATTCAATACCCACTATCTACGCTGATTTCAGATTTGATTAATTTCCCAAGTTTTCTATGAGGTAGCGATTCACACTTTTCTTTTTTTTTTTGGTATGAAGAGTGTGTCATTTGGAGTGAACGTTATAGTGTACTGTATTTGGTCTTTAAGTATAGTCAAAATATCTTCTTAGTTTGGAAGCTATATGTAATACTTATTTTATTTTATTTGTGCATGGCATGTGGATCGCATTTCTTTATCCATTTTCGATGAAACAACATTTAAAGATGAAGATCCCAGTATCTCCTCAGACAATTAAATGGATGAATGAACAAACATTATCAAGATCAATGCCTAGAGGTGACATTCGTATAAATGATATTGACATGCTCGGCTTTAGAGAATTTGATATCAACCATGTATGGAGTCATCCAAAAGTATCAACAACCACAATATCGACTACAATCGAAGGAATGGACAATTAATACAGGATACAACTTACCACTCTACTACAACAAACACATTATCCCCCAGGCAACAGATGGGGTTGGGCATAATCTTGCAACATTCAAAACAACAAGGAACTAAAGAACCATTACAGATGATCATTCAAGGAAATGCAGGAACATGAAAATGCTACCTTATTAACACCATTAAGAAACCATTATATTCTAAAGCGGTAGCTGGTCACAACCCACTGTTGTTACTTGTTCCAACTGGAGTTGCAGCATTTAACATACATGCTACCACTACTCACACAGAGCTCCAAATTCCTATTAATAATATGTCACAAATTGCTCTATAACACAACTTTTTTCTTAAACAACTTAGGTTGGGCTTTTCATTTCCCCTATTTTGAGATATGCTATTAATATCTTTTAAATCCTAGAATCAATTTGTAGATTTCTATATATTGAGAATGGAAATGGCTTCGTCCAAAGATATCCAAAGCAGCCGGAGGATTCCAAGAGGTCTTCCATGCTTTGTTTTGTATGTTTTTTTTATAGTAAAATCGGAATAAAAGCTTCGGATGTGGAGAATAATGAAATGTGTGTGTCCACGACAAAGATAAACCTCCCTTGGGAGGTGTTGATTGAGAAAATAGGTGGAAAGGCGAGTGACCCTTATGGCCTGATGGGTGTTTACATATGGCCTGATCGGACACAAAAGAGGGTCGTGGTTATCTTTCCCATGAGGGGAAAGCTATCAAGAACTAAAAAAATCCTTGAACCAGTTGAAGCTGCACACACTTTGCAAGGATACACACTGTCCTAATATTCGGGAGAGTTAGGTTGTTTGGAGAGGTATGATGTTTGTTTAGTTTTACTCTTTGAAATTGTTGGACCTTAAATATTTTATTAATCTTTGCACATCTTTGTTTACTTATTTTTTAATTTAGAGGAGCTAAATGCTCTGCATCTAGGGAAATGGTGTAAAGTAATGTAATATTACCAAAAATTAAATGCAATTAAAAATATATATCTTGATTTATAAAATAAAAAATGACTCAAAGTAAAAAATTAAAAAGCAATTAAAAATATTCATTTTGGGTTATAAAATAAAAAATTACGAAAAGTAATTTTAAAAATCCTTGTTGCTCAATGTTCTTCTAAAAAACTTACATCTCAAGAAATTGGATCCCCCTCTATGTTTGATAGATCAAGATTTAAGATGGATCTATGTGTTAGATTTTTAATGGTTATACAAGATCTAAAACATTTATCACTATAACATCATAGCCATAAGAAAATGATCACTCAAATAAATACAAGTACATTAACAAAAGAGAACACAAATATTTTCTTGAGGGAAACCATAAGGGAGAAAACCCCGCAAAACTTCTTCACTATAGAATCCGACCAAGTAGAGTGTAAAACCCTAGCAACAAGAATAGTTTCTCATCTTCCACAGTAGATTCTTTCTCTCTCTCACACTCAAGTGAAATACTTGAGTGTAAGGTATGTGTTAATGACAGAGGCACCTCACCTATTTATATTCATTAGGTGAGTAACTCAACTAACCAACTAGGTTGTCCAGGTTCCCTAATTAGGGACGACCTACCTAGGGAGAGTCAAAATACATTTATATATTACTTTTGTGGGTTATATTACCCCGATTTACAACGGATGGTTTACCTCATGACTTTTACATGACTAGTTACATCAAGGACATCTCCGAAAGGAGGAATAACATCTTCGAAGGACAATACAACAAAAGTACAATAGAATATCTTCTGGAGTTACAATACTTTAACACTCCCTCTTAACTAGGAAGGTATTCTACATCAACAACAACCATCATCACAGCTGTGCAATTGATTGGTGAATCTCTATATGTCATAGGAAGTCTTGGAATAGCATCATGCATCTTCATCATCAATCTCATTTATGAGAATACTGGATCATCTTCTACAACCTTAGTATGTAAATATTGAATCATCTATGAGTATTGGATCATATTCTACAACAGTAGTATGTGGATACTAAATCACCTTATGTGAGGACTAGATCATCTTCTGTATATTGTATCATCTTCTGCAATATGAGTATATGGATACCAAATCATCTTCTGTGATATCAATATGAGGATACTGAATCATATTCTGTCACATTAGTATGTGAATACCTTGTCATATTCTAGATACTAAACCTTCTCTCGTAACATCAGTATGTGAATGCTGAATCATCTTCTTCCACATCAGTATGTGAATACTAAATCATCTTCTAAATCTTCTTTTGTAACCTTAATATGTGAATGCTGAATATTCCTCTGTCACATCAGTATGTCAATATTGAATCTATTTCTTCAATATCAGTATGTGAATAATGAAACATCATCTACAACATCAGTATGTAAATAATTAAACATCATCATCTGCATCATCACTATGTAAATACTGAAACATCAATATCTGCATCATCATTATGTAAATACTGAAACGTCAACATATGCATCATCAGTATGTAAATACTTAAACATCAACATCTACATCACTAGTATGTAAATACTGAAACATCAACATCTGCATCATTAGTATGTAAATATTGAAACATCAACATCTGCATCGTCAGTATGTAAATACCGAAACAACAAAAACATCATTAGCATGTTAGTGCTTAAGAAATATCATCAATAAACGATATATCGTCATCTTCATTATCAGCATAGAGATGTTGGAACATCATCATCATCAACAACATAAAAAGGTTGAGAAAAAATCATCATCATCAATAGAAAGTGTTGTGACTTCAACCACATCAGCATTATCAGCATAGGGTGTTGGGACCACAACTATATCAGCATCATCAACACAAGTTCTTGGGGCCACAACCACATAATCAATATCAACATACAAATGCTGAAGCAACATCATCGTCAATATTAATATAGAAATATTGAAATGACCTCACCATCATCAGTATAGAAATACTGAAACTATCTTATCAACATCAATATAGAAATATTGAAAGTGCCTCATCATCATTAGTATATTAATACTGAAACTATCTTGTCAACATTAGTATAGAAATACTAGACCTACCACATCAACATGAGTATGAAAATACTAAACTTGCCACATCAACATATGAAAATACTGAGCTTGCCACATCAACATATGAAAATACTGAGCTTGCCACATCAATATCAGTATTAAAATATTGAACTTGCCACATCAATATTAGTATGAAGATAATGAATCTGTCATATCAATATGGAAATAATGAAACTATCTCATTAATCATCTCAACAACATTAGTATGGAAATATTGAACCTCCTACATCAGTATAGGAATACTGAAACTATCAATCATCTCATCAATCAATAATCATAAGTATGAGAATATTGAATCTGCTACATCGGTATAGTAATATTGAAACTATCTCAGCAATCATCTCAAAAATCAACAAACATCAATGTAGCAACACTAAAACTATCTGAACAATCCTCTCAACAATCACCAATCATCAGTGTAACAACACTAAACTATCTCAACAACCGGCTCAACAATCATCACTATAACAATACTGAAACCATAATCTCAACTATCATCAGTATAACAATACCGATGCACACATCTCAGCAATCAACATTATAACAATATTGAAGCAAACATCTCAGCAATCAGCAGTATACCAATTTTGAAGCAAACATCTCAACAATCATCAGTATAACAATACTGAAACCACTTACAAAAACATATTGTCTTACTTAGTAACCCTTTTGGGCCAACACGCCTAGTCAGATAGATTGATCTCTCTGGAGACCAAACAAGCCTTCTCTAGATTACTAACCCTTTTGGGTTAAATAAGCTTAGTAAGACATACTAACCACTTATTTATCTCTAACTACCTCGGACCATTATCACGGTGAGATATCTAGTAGATCCATCCAGGAATTTTGTCTAAATTACTAACCCTTTTGAGCCAACAAGACTAGTTAGACAAATGGATCTTCCTAGAGACCAACAAGCCTTGTCCTGAATTACAAATGCACTTGGGTTAAACTTATGTAGCCACACATACTAATCCCACTAGTATCAACAGGCCTTGTCTGACTTACTAACCCTTTCAGGACAACAAGCCTAGCAAGACTTACCCTACTCTAGACTGAGCTACCACCACTGCATCCTTCTTCCATCTACCGTCACTCCCTCTTTCGAGAGAGGTCCTTTCTGACAACACTAAGCTTGTCTTGAAAGTATTCAAATTTTACAAGAGACAAAGGCTTAGTCAACACATCTTCTACTTTTTCCTTTGTAGGAACATGCTTGAGATTTACAACTCCCTTTTGCAACTTGTTCTTTAACATTCTCTTCTTGTACATCCTCAACTGCATCATACATTTACAACTTGCATCATTCTTCTCTTGTACATCCACAACTGTATTGTACATCCACAACTTCATCATTTCTTCTCTTGTAGGTGATTGCATACAATCCTTCCTACAAGTCAAATATAGTTGTATGATTAGAAACATTTCGTAACATATTCATAATGACAAATTATCATGCATAAATATATATGTCATACAATCATGCAACTATTTCCGCTAATGCAACAATCATCTATATGTCGTATACATACGACAACTTTCTGGATTCCTTCCATCTTGCCAAGACATTATTTTAGCAAGGAGTGTTCCATAAGTAGCAAAGGAATGTTCTACAACAACATAAGCCACTTACCAATCAATTGCATATTAGTAGCAAACTAAAACTATTCTAGTATGTGTAATACATTTCCTGAATCTAGAAACATATCTATGTACACATCTTGAACAACTAGATATATAGGAAATGACAATTCAAATACTTATGTTTTCTTGTTTGGTAGGATCCATCTTGATCTTTTTCTTCTTGAATTATTGGAGTCTCTCCCAATGTGTTCAACTTCATCGTGTGATTCTAAGGACATGTTCCTATCTTTCTCATGATTGAAAATACTAAGCATGTCCTATTACACGACATATCACATAGAACTATTTATGTGTGTCCTACGAGTGAATCCCTTCTTATCCAATGATGAAATGGATAAGAGTATAATCTTCATCTTCATCGATATAATTCTTTTGAACTCAAAATGGGCCTTTTAACTTTTACTCAAATTCCATGTCATCATGTGTTAGCCAATGAAATTGCTTTAAATTTGAAATACCGTATAGGTCTTAAACACCTTTTTAATATAAATTTCAACTCAAAGGAAATTTCAACTCAAAATGGGCCTTTTAACTTTTACTCAAATTCCATGTCATCATGTGTTAGCCAATGAAATTGCTTTAAATTTGAAATACCCTATAGGTCTTAAACACCTTTTTAATATAAATTTGGGGATAGGTATCATAAAAAAAACTATTTTTTTGTTTGTATTTTTGACATATCTCCCTGTGTTTTTACTCAAATTTCGATCGGGAGAGCTCGTTGGATGCAGAATTAAATTCCGCATCCAACAAGCTCTCCCAATCGAAATTTGAGTAAAAACACAGGGAGATATGTCAAAAATACAAACAAAAAAGTAGTTTTTTTCTTTTCTTCCTCCAAAATTAATAAATATTATTTTATTATTTTATTAGTTCATTTTAGGAGGCCCATTTTGAGTTGAAATTTTCTCTAATGTTCCTCATTACTTGAGGAATGATTACCCTCTTTATTCTCAGCTGCAATATATTCATCCTTGGTTGCTTTGAGAGAAACACTCTACTTTCTACAATATGTCGGACTTCCTAGTACTACCAACTCAATCAAAGTCATCATATCTCTGTAGTACCCTTTAGGTACCACACCATTTTACTTGGATAAGTAAAAGGTCTTATGGATTTCGTCATACCTATAATACCAAGAATCATGTCAAGATTCTCAAACTTTGATACCTGCCATAGTCACTCCCTCTAAGTTGGAGCACCATCTTCCCTCTACATATGTATTAGGACATTGGAGTGACAAGTATCCTCCTCTTCCACTAGTCTTCTTTGTATCCATCTATGTCACATGTCGATGTCACTAGGTATCAATATCCTTCATCTTGAAATTTGTTGCAATTTTTCTCGTGTACCATTCTATGAGATTCTTCTCCTTTATAGGATTCTATATTCAACCTTGTAGTAAATATTGGGATCTCCATTACTCTAGTTGATACTCAATCTCCTCATATAACTGTATGTGCTATTCCATGGGTGCCTACTAATCTTGGACAAATCATTATGTGCATAGGTTGTTCTCTGTGGAGAGTCTCAAACCATATAAGTTGCTCGATCTATTCATCTACTTTGATTACACCAACTGTCAAGTGTAATATCCACTACTGAAGAGGTGTTTCTATCACCTAGATCAGTGTCTTTCCTTAATTGACACTCTCTTTTGATAGAAACCATGAATCTTGCTTTGTATCTTTTGATACTTCGATCGATGGTATACTTGATCTTGTAGATATACTGGGGAGTATTTACAAAACTTCCCTTCATGTTTCGAACTCATATTCAAACATCATTATGTATGATCGACTGGTACTTCTAGATCATATCATCCTTCCATTCTTCCTTCTTGGGACATTCTTTCGCAAAGTATCCTTTCTGATCACAACTGGACTATTGAGTTGTGATATGTCCTTCTATTCTTTACGTAAATGTTATTGGTTCTTTCTATGCTTAGAATGAGTTGTTAGGGCTTGATTGTCATCTCTTCTTTTATTGTCATCAATCAAAATTATTCTTACGTGCATTCCTCCATACGTGATATTCTTACTAGAACAACTCTCTTTAATGAACTTGTAAGACCATTCAAAATTGTAATCTATGCTTTTTCTTCTTGACATTGTCTTCAACGGCTTCTGATTGCTCCTTGATCTAAGATCTCCTTGTGAAGTAATAATGAATGTTTTGTGGAATTGGACATTCAGATCCTTGAGTTGAGTTTTCAATGTCATATTCGTACAAGATGTTCATTGCATCGAACTTATCCTTGGGAGTGTCCAAGGATGATACATGTGATATCCAATGGAGGCTGAAATACTCATATTTGTTTTGACTAGGTCTTTCTTTTTATTTACTACGACTTCATCTCCATTTGGATCTGCAACTTCTTTGACATTGTTCTCCATTTCATGGTTCTTCAAGTATGAGAATAATTCTATGCTTCCATGCTTATAATTTCTTGAATCTTACAATATTGTCCTCAAAATTGATATTGTTTGTCATCATGATAAAAATGAGAACCTCAAATCAAAATACAGAGTGTTGGCCACTTTTCCCCACTCGCCCGAGGCAGGTTCTCCGCAGCCCACTGATCCAAAAACTACCTGAGATACCAGCCCGATAGAGCGAGCTCTATCAGCAACACCTGCAAAGTAGGCGCAGTCTCACCCGAGATATCTCATAGATGGGTAACTGCTGAAACCATGTTTCTGCGATTGTCAGGGGAGTATAGTCCCTTGGCTCACAGCCAAGGATCTCAACGAAGGCGGTAGGGTGGCTAGACAGAGGAGTCAGTTCTGCACGATAGAGCACAACCATATTTCATCGCGCGTGACTTGACCTTCCATTCCACCTCACAACTGGCGCAACTCATGCGGCACAGCTAATTCACATCAATCGGCTCTACAACTTAAGTCGGGATTCATAACATGAATCATACAGAATGATATATATACAAATTCAATTCAACAATTTCATTCATATACCAATTGCAAGAAACTAACAGAGACTCGAGCAACATTCAACATTATACACAAAGTAAATAACAATCAATCACATAGACATTCACCATATTAACCATTCATCCAAACACAAGAGATAATGTGGAAACCCATATGGGAAAAACCACCAAGGTGCTCTGCATCTGGCATGAGAAAGGATATAGCACCTTGCAGTTTGCGGGATGCAAACTGATCTTGAGATGTGTCTTTAAGTTCAGACTTATAGTTCTCATGCTCTCTGGTTCACTCTTCTATTCTACTCCTACTCCTAGCAGTACGCTCACACAGCAGCCAGATCTACGGCTCAACAACCCCTCTATTGCTACTATACTCTTCCTGAGTCTCCTTCTCTCTGATAGCTATGGAATTACAACAAAACCCGCATCCCTCTCCATGGATTACTGTCGAATAGAAAAAATACTACTGGAAACTGAACAGGGATCAACGAAAAACCTCACAGACCAACGCTCAAGCTATAGCATCCCTCAAACTGCATACTAGCAGTCTGTTATCCGTCACCATCAACCACCCCTTTGGTTACAGCTGCGGTGATCATGAATTGACACGAGGCACTATTGGCCTAACCTACAAATATCTTCTCATATGTGTGTAAATGTAGGCTTACGCTGCCCTATACGGCCATGATCTAGCTTCTGCATCCGTCGCTTTCCGACCGTTTTCCATTGTGCGCTTCGGCGCTTGCCTTTCCTTTGTCGCGTGCCTCTTTGTTCTTCCTTCGTGGACCCTTTACGTCCTTCACGATATTCTTTTGCTTATATCATGTCATGACGCATTTTCCTTGGTTGTGCACGCGAAATTCCTTCTTATGCCCCTTTCCCGGGCCAATAGGCCCCCAACACTCACCTATGGCTCATCCCGAGCCATGAAGCAAGGGATATATGAAGCGGGATAACCTGCACGGAATCTTTTGCAAAACTTTCTTCCTATATATATCTTTCCTTTTTTTTTCTTTTTTCTTTTTTTCAGCTGAGTGTCTTGGTCGTATTTTCTTGCATTATTTTGAACTTGTTGGTTCTAGGTCTGGCTACGCAACAGTACATGCCTTGCCTTGGAATTCCAACACCATTATTTCCACCTTAGCAACTTCCGTGCTTCCTTTGCTTGTGCGACCAATTTCTCCACATGGTCAAAATGTACATGTTCCAACAAGTCTTTCTCTATCGATTGCAGTATGCTTTGAAGTTTCTGCTGCATCGGTTGAATATGTTCTGTGAGCTGTTATGCTTTTGAATAGAATCCCTCAACCTCGGCTTCCCTATCTTTTTCTTTCTCACAAAGATTCTACACTTCCTGTTGGAGAATTTTGATCTTTGCATTCTTAATGTCCTTTTGTTGGAGGGGTAGCTTCCGCATTTCCACCTTCGCAGTAGTGATGTGCCCATCTGCTTCTCGTATACTCTACCTTATTTTATCGATTGGGTCATCCTCTAGCAATTTTTCCCAAATAGTCACAACAACGTCTATGGCCTTTATGCAAAGTGCCTCTCTGTCTTTAGACACTGCTGTTCTTTTGTCTGTCAGCACCTCCGGGGGTGTGCTTGGTATTTGTCTATCTTACAGATATTCTACTTGGTGCTGAAGATCTTGTGTGATCTTCGCAAGCCTGGCGAATTTATCCAAAGAGTCTTCATCTTCTTGCCCAGCCTCTAGTAGGAATACTATGATGGAATTATTAATAGAATCCACCAACGTGATATGAATTTGTTCCCAGGGTAATATTTCCTGCTCCTTCTCGGTTAGGAGGTTGATGCGCTACTGTAGTTCCCAATCCTTTCCTTCCAGTAGGGCCTTGTGCAGCTTGTCCTTCTTTTGCTTCTTTGCTACCTGGTAAGCAACGATGTTTTGGCTTAGCTAAATTTTGGTTGCGGCTGGCTGCTGGATGCTATAGACCTCCTCCAAGAGCAACTTGGAGAAGTCTATCGTGGCGCTATTATCACTAGTACCTGTGCTTGTCTCTTCATTCGCTTCGAGTGCCTGCTTCTGAATGAGCACTTTGATCGATGATACAAACATTGGTGTGACTAGTGGCATGCTAGGATCAACACCATATGTTTCGGCCTCCACAGTGTCCTTGATATTGTTGATAGTCGCTGTCAACTTATTGAGGTGGTCCTGGACTTGTGTAGAAATGATCACTTGCTGGGCCCATAGATCGTTGAGGTTATCTTGCACAACTTTCTTAATAGCATTGGAAAGTTCCTGTAACTCATCCTCAGTTAATGTAGTTGTGTTCATCATTTTTTCAGCTTTCTGTTTCTTTCGAGACGAATGGCCTTCCTTGGGCTGCACGTGGGTCTACGTCTGATCTCCACTAGGAGATTGCTTTGAAGGATGCTGGGCCGACTCCTCCATATCATCATCGTCCTCCATGGTTTCTTGTGACGGATCCTCTTGGGCATTGTCTCCTTCATGCACTTCACCATTTAGAACTTGATGAATTGGTGGTTCTTCTTCATTCTGTTCTTCAGGTAGTGGCTATGTGCATAGTTGTGGCACGGATACTATGAATTTTCCAGACAACTTGTCACAGCGCCTCTGCATGCATGAAGAATATAATATTATTATCCTACTGGTGGTTTCTGTCTGCCCTGTCTTCCCATATATTTTGGTATCGTTCCCCCGAGCAATATTTTGGGATATCCATGTGTACATAGTCCAGAGGGTCAGCCCAAACAGTTAAGGAAATCAAAATTAGTAACTAGGAATAGTAGAATTTGTGACCTTTCTTGTGTTGAGAAAGCATCACATGTTTGAACAGTGCATTCAACAAATACCATGATTAGTTGAATTTTTCTCCCCGTGCACATAAATCTGCAATTTCTACTACCGTTGCCGAACATTGTGTTGGTATCATCTTATGAAATATTTTACAAGATAATATTTTTGCAGCAACACAGACACTTTTGTCCTGGATGGGCCCAGGAAAGTAGCCCCGTCCTACTTGCTGAAGGTTGTGCTTCTGCTTGATGGGTTTAGTATTGTGCTTAGGCAGGCAAGGTAGAGGATCTTTGCTGTCATTTGGGAGTCCTATTATTCTCTCTATTAATTTAGCATTAACCGGATATGGCTGATCCAACCATAAGTATCCTCTAAGAAAGAAAACTAGTAACTTCTTTACATACGTATTGACCTGTATGCTATGGCTGAAGTGAGGTATGAAGAGCATGTTGGTTAGTCCTGCAGTGGCCAGTCCCTCGGCCTACTCTTGTGGCTTGAGTACCTTGACAGCATATGTAGCAGCCTGGGTTATGTTCATGCAGTCTTTTATCTGCAACCCCTCTTGTTGCCGAGTGTTGTAGCCTTAGAAATTCAATACAACCAACTCGGGGAGGATATCGTGTAGCAAGGTCATGCTGACAAGGATCCATGGTGATATCAAAGTGGTCATCGCCTTTTTCAAAAGATATGCAATCGCTGCACCAGGTCTTCTTGGCCGAATGTAGCATGGGAAGTTCGGGTAAACTCGCTCTACATCTAGCTCTGTATGCGGTAGAAAGGCTTCGTCTCCACTATCATTTATGTGCTCAGCAGCATGTACCTTTCCTTGCTCATCTGGAGTGGCTCGAACCTTACGTTTCCTTTGTCTCGACGGTGGTCATGTAGATGGCTCACCTAGAACAACTGGCATTCCTTAGACTGGGTTTGGCACAGGATGCTAACTAGGGGTTGGAATTATTTGTGGCTTCCTTGTTCTTTCCATTGCATCAATCTCTAGTGGATTTTGCGGTTGCAGGCCTTCGACTAACTGGGTTTCTACTTCCTCATCAATGAGGCAACCAGAGATGACAGTTGTGTCTAATGCCTCACTCTCACTGGGAATATTAATTACCATGGGAATTAGAGGAACGAAATACAGGTGACAGGATGTAGTTCTGTAATGGCTTGGCTCTTGTGCTCACTGTGGGTAAAATAAAATGGCTTGATGGGGAAGCCGAATATTTACATATTCCACAGTGTATTTCAATCATCATTTGACAGGAGGTGTAGGTCTAATCAATCTCTCTGGTTGCCTTTTCCAATGCTTTCTTCATTAATTTTAGTAGCTGGCCTTTCGGGTTGTACTTGTTAGACTAGTTATGGTAATTAGTGCTAGGACGGTTGAGTAGGTCTAAAAGTACGCCGCCCTACACCTCATACTGTGTTTAGTTAATTCCACGCAGGTGTCCCAGTCGTACAAATATTTGGCATGGATCTGCTAGTTAATGCTAGCCAGCCTATCATTCTTGTTTTTTGCATCCTTTGGCCTCTTCTTGCCTTGCCCCATATACCAACGGCTTTTTGTTTTCCTCACCCCTTGCACACTTTGCTTCTCCCGCTTGGGTTTATGCAATGACTTAATTATTGGGTGGTTTATTGTCGCGCTTTCTGCTGGTTCTATCGCAATCTTGCAACAGAATAGTTTACGTCTTTTGGCATTTTTTTTTTACTCGTGTCGTAGTAAGGTTTCAAGAAACTTCCATTCACCAAACTCGTGACGTGGGTACCATCCACTTTTATGGGATTGTGTTGTGCTCATATCCATAGTTTGTGCGATCGTATATGGCCTTAGCCAATTTGTCTTGATTTTGTGTGGGTGCTTGAATACTCTGTTGTCATATTGTAGGATAAGTCTTTCTTCTATGGATGGTTTCACCCTGATATATTGATAATATCATGTCGGCAGCTGTTGTTTAGTCGGCTTAGTCTATAATCGCAAGGGTATCTTCATACCCTCTAAGTCTTTCACCATTCCCCTTTTTTATGTGCCATTGAGAGGGAAGAGGGTCTGGTATTCTTGTAGGAGATCTGCGATTTGTACAACTGTTGCATCTTGCAAGCACTTTTGTATTGTTCTGTGATATTTAATTGTTTCACCTGTTTTTGGCCTGCTTAAGTTAATTGGATTATCTTCTGCATCCCTGGGTATATTTTCTTGTTGAGTAGCTGCACTGTGTTGGTGAACATTAGGGTCATTGAACTATACTCGCTTTTCCTTTTTGGACTATATCATGAATTGTAGGGTGTTTGTCAGCAATTAGAACTGTATGCGCAACCTGTTGGGTCCCTTATTGTAGCTGCTCAGAGTTATCACGGGTCTTGGGCACCACATCCAAAGTGTATATGAAACTCTCATACGTGGGTAACTCCCTTGACTCATTCTCCACCCGTCACACAGACCTTGTAACTCTTTCACACCTTCTCATGGAGACTTCATGTAATATATTTTGCCAATTCTCTAAAGCCTTCCCTGAATCAGACGTACATGAACTTGGGTGAATCCATGGACCTGGGTAACACTTTTTGGCAAGCGCATTTTGCCAAAATCAAAAAAACGTACCTCGGTCGAGGGCTTGTTAAGCCCTCGACCGAGGTATTAATACCTCGACCGAGGTTTTTTGAAGCCCTCGACCGAGGTTCTTTTCAGCCCTCGGTCGAGGTATTTCTTAACCCTCGGTCGAGGTATTAAAACCTCGACCGAGGGTTAGTAAATACCTCGACCGAGGTATTGACCTCGGTCGAGGTATATACCTCGGTCGAGGTACATTTTCAAAAAAAATTATAAATAGGGGCCGCGCGGGCCCCAAACGTCATTTTCAATCACTCGACCGAGGGACACAGCTCGACCGAGGGATAGAACTCGACCGAGGGACAGTGACAATCTACCAAAAGCAACCCCACCTCCTCAAAATGTCGGAGCCAAGAGGTAACCATTTAAATTGTTTTTCTCAATTTAAATGGAATTAAAAAAAAAAATTATAAATTTATAAAATTTTGTAAATGTATATTTTAATAATTTTGTTTTGAAATTTAGTAAATGTATGTTTTTATAGTTTTGTTTTCAAATTTAGTAAATTTATATTTTTATAATTTGCATGTTTAAAATGTGTACCGGCAAGCAAAAATGTTGTCGGATTTTTAAAAATTTGTAGTTAAATTGAATTTTTTTGTTAATTTGTTATATATATATATAAATTATGTCAACCGGTAGGGTTTATGCTACCGATTTATTTTTGAAATGTGTCTCGGGCAAGCCGAAATGCTGCCCGATTTTTTTCAATCCTCCGTGATTTCATGGAGGATTGAAAAAAATCAATAAAACACCAACTAAACAAACCTATATGAACCATAAAGACAATTAATCACTTGTAGGCCCGAGACAAATAATAAATTTTTTATAAAAATTTATTTGAAATTGGTTTTTAAAAACATGTGCATGATACATGATACATGATTCATAGAGGAACGGGTCTTAGGCCTTTGTCTCTAGTATTTGGTCATAAAGCATGGCCTAGACCACAAGGCCTACCCTTTGTATAGATGATGTAAAACTTGGAGTTATATCCTTATTAGACGT
>LPNX010355840.1:0-26279 GCA_001517045.1 Pseudotsuga menziesii | reverse complement strand
AAAAATTCTTGGCAAGATTTTGAATATATTAAAATGAATAAAAAAGATTTATAATTATTAATTTTTTATTATAAAATAAAACTGAAATTAAAATATTTTCTCTCATAGCAAAAGAATTTAAAATCATCATAGATTTATCTTAAATCCATATCTATTAAGATACCACTGATATATCTATTAAGATACTACTGATATCTAGATTTCTTTATTTTTAAATATTTCTAATAATAAAATTACATTTCAAGAAATTAGATCGCTCATCCAAGCTTAAAATAAATCTATACTAATTAATTATTATTAATAAATTTAAAAAAATTCAAAATATTTAAATATTCTTATAATGTTTATATTTTTAATAAAATAAATTATAAAAATAAATAAATTATAATAAATATAAAAATAAATAAATTGTAATAAATATAAAACTTTGAATGCAATGTAAGTTACCTTTTTAAATCCATATCTAGTGTGTATGGGGACACACTTAAACTATCCAAGAAGTCTCTATTCTACTTTTGCAAATTTTCAGTTTATGTAACTTCTATTCTATTACTTGCATTTCTCTCTACCACTTTTTCTGTTATGATCTTTTTTATTGGTATAATGGGAAGGTGAAGGGAAAATTAGAGTAATAATAATGGAGCCCATTCAATGTAAGGTGGACTAGTTCTGCTATATTGTTATTATTAATAAGGTCCATTATGGTAGTTAGTTTTGAATAGTCATCTAATGGGCCCGCCCCATTAAAGAAGATCCACTCCTTAGTTAAAATTTTGTTGTGATTTGAATTTTCTTGTTAGTTATAAGTAATCATGGTGTCCTTTTTATGAGAAACTTAGAACAATGTTGTATTATGAGTTTAGGTCATTGAGAGGCTGCCCAACCTTGAGAGGCAAGCAAATATGAGTCGATTCCTTCATAAAATCTCTATTGTAAAGTCCCTACCTTCAAGGTTATTTTATATTAATAAATTATGGACCATAACATAGACGCGAACTGGGTGCGTTGACTGCAAATCAATATACATAACGAAAGCAAAAAACAATCACACAACATAAACCAATTTCCAAGGATTATGGCTTTAAATTAAATGAAACAATATGTTTACAAATGAATTTACAAAGAAATTCCAAATTCAGATTGCTCATAATGAACATCGACACTATCACACTCTTAGTTCTTGGGTTGTACATCGAAAGCCTTCACACTCATATTTCTCCAAGATTCTCCTACCAAGACTAGAAAAAGTCCAATTTTCTAAACATCAAATGGTATTTATAGCTTATCTTTGGTTCCTAGTCCTTCAGATCTCCTTATATAAGTTTCACACACTCCTAGGAACAAATATAATTCATTAAATACTTGACATGGCTCCCCTCAGCATGTTTCACCATCTCACATTCTACAACAACCGCCATAACTTTCTTGTAACTATTTCAACTACCCCATCTACTCCAGTGGCTCTATGCCTCGAGTTTATGGATTTTGGTCAGTTTTTTGTCTCGTCCTCATTTGCATAGCTCAAGACTTCCTTTTTTTCCATTGTTCGGTATCATCCTCGATTGTTTCTTGCACTTTATGGCATCCTTGTCTACTGTTATTGACTGCTCTTTATCGAAATCCTTAGAACTTACTCTAATCATTTCCCCGTCGACTGTTTTCCCATTGCATTTGAGGTCATGTCTATCTTCTAGGAACTTATGTCATCTATCCATGATGATTCTCCTTGGGCCCTGATGCCCCTGCAACAATCTCCCTTGGTTGAAAAGAACCATGCTCATGATTTTGCAACTCCTTAATCCTTTCCTCTGAGATCCACATCACTTCCTCTAGGTATTCCCAACATCCCATTCATCAAGTAATTTTGTGACTTCTTATGTTATATGAACTAGTATCTCCTCTTTCCAGTTCACAGTTGTCTCACTACTTCTCGTCAACACTTCTTCAAACTTGCATAGGTTAGAAACATTGAACGTCAATGATGTACCCAATCCTTTCGAAATATCCAACACATATCCATTGTCTAAGATCTCCTTCAGGATCTTACGTCGACCAATCTTCTTCAGCTTCAACTTGTTATGTGTTCCTCTTCGGGACCTTTGCTTCCTCAGGAGCGTGTATAGAAAGTCGCCTTCTGTAAATAAATTTAGTCATCATGTCTGATCAATTCTCAACTTGTAGACCATATTACTCTTCTCAAGTTGTCGCTTTCCCTTGTCTTGCACTTCATTCATGTGGTAAGCAAACGATTATGTTTTTGCACTCTTCAGTCCTCTTGGCATGTCGACTAAGTTAGTTACCCCATGTGTACTTCTCCCTTACACAATTTTTAATGCACTCACTCTCATCGACTGTTTTTCCAAAGTGTTGTACATGAATTCTCCCTGCACCAACACATTTTCCCACTGCTTCGGTCAATCAGTACTTAGCCATCTTAGAAAATTTCCCAACCTCATGTTCATGACTTTAGTATTCCCATTAGTCTATGGATGGTATGTAGAATTGAACTGCAATTTTGTGTTAATATTACTCCACAGGGTTCTCTAGAAATGACCCATGAACATGGTATCTCTGCTTGAAGTGATGCTCTTTGGAAACCCATGCAACCCTACAACTTATCTGGAAAATAGTACAACAATGTTGGTGGCATAACTTGCCTTCACTACAACAAATCCTGGAATTAGCGTCCCATTTAGCGGCCCTTTTTAGTGTAATTTTTTTTTACATTGAGTGGTTAAACTAGACACTAAATGGGACGTATCATAGACAAAACTTAAAGCGTCTCAAAAAGCATCCTTTTTTGCGTCCTAGATAGCATCCTTTATGGAATCCAAAATAGCGTCTACTTTTTTGCTTCTAAAATAACGTCCAACTTTTCTTCCTAAATAACGTCCTATTTTTCTTCCTATAGAGCACCCATCATTGCTTCCTAGAGAGCATCCACTTTTGCTTCCTAAATGGCATCCCAATTAGCGCCATATTTGCATCCAATATTGCATCCATTTTTTCTACCACTTTAGCATCACATTTTGCACCATGTTTTACTTCCAAAATAACGTCCAACTTTTCTTCCTAAATAATGTCATATTTTGCTTCCACATTTTACTTCCAAAATAACGTCCAACTTTGCTTCCAAAATAACATCTCATTTTGCACCACATTTTACTTCCAAAATAACGTCGAACTTTGCTTCCTAAATAGCGTCTTATTTTGCTTCCTATAGAGCGTTTGTTATTGCTTCCCTTGAGAGCGTCTACTTTTGCTTCCTAAATGGCATCCCCGTTAGCACCTTATTTGCATCCATTTTTGTTACAACTTTAGTATCCCATTTTGCACCACGTTTTAGCGCCAAGTTTTGCAACCAATGTTGCTTCTAGATGTAGAACATAGTGGGCTTCTGTTTTAGCTCATGTTTTTGCTTCCTTATTAGCACCACAATAGACTTGTTATTTAACACCTACAACCATATCCAATTGTGTGCTATTATTTTTATTATATCAAATTATTATAATTATTCATTAATTTCAATGGTTCTCATTTATCATTTACTTCATAGTTCTTAAATAACATAATGAAACATTCAATTTAATTGTAGATACAATTATTGAGATTAATTGCATAGCATTTATGAATGAATTTAAGAGAAACATGCAACATTTATCCAAAATAGTAATATTAATTTTCTATTAAAAGGTCATCAACAACTTCCGATATATATAAATTCAAAATATAATAATAATAACATCGACATTATTTTTCAGTCAAAATAAGTGAAATTATAAAACATCATCACATCAATAATCTATCATACAGATAATCGTATTAAGGTTAAAATAACAAGTGAACAATATATAGTGAAAATATCAATATCACAATAAATATTAAAAATCAAAATTTATCAACAGTAATCCAAGTTTATATGTCAACATGAATTTTCATACAAATCAAAATGACCCAAAAAGTAATATGAACTTGGATAATCACAAAAATAACAATATGTGTCTAGTAGCATGGAGAAAGCAAAAAAACATCCACAATCTCAATAGAAGCATCAATGGCTACCATCATCATCATCCCCATCCTCATCATCTATCCCAACATCATATCCATCATCATTTCCATCTGATCCAACTGCATCATTATTAGTGATATCTTTATCAAGTACATCGGTGGAAACATAATCAGTATAATCAGCTTCGTCACCTTCACCATTTTTCTGCAAATACCAAGAAATAATCAATTTAAAACATTAGTAACAATTTCATTACATAATGCATATTCTGTGTTATATTGCAAATATTAGTGTGATCATTTATGCATTCTCACAAGTTTTCCAACCATGAATATAAACATCATCTCATCAACATATAGTAACCACACATATTGTATCCTCAACCATGCATACACACACATGTACACCATACATTTTCATATCACAATAGAGGAAGACATACAGGCAAGGAACCAAACCTTGAAATGCCATTAGCTGACCCATGTAACTTGAGAAGAGAACAAGCCTACCCGTATGAGTATCAACTTAGAATTGCCCGTGAAAACATCTAGAATGAATAAAATAAATTATGCTATACAAGATAATACAATGTTTAGGCCAAATTCTTCTTCAAATATATGCTAACTACTTTTAGAGTTATTGAAGAAACATTGAACTTGAACCTTACCATCGCAAGTGAAAGTTGAAATTAACATGATTATTTCTAAATCAAAACAAAACTATGAAAGTTGTCTAGTCAATCTTTTATGAAAGTTCACCTAATATGATTTTATTTAAAAAAAAAACTAAGGTTATCTTATCTAAACTTAATCAACGGTAGTGAAGATGCTCGGTTTTTAATAAGGATATGCTAAAAGTTTGATCCACTTTATTTAATAATGCTTCAAAACATTAAGGAATTTAAAATAGTGGAATCAAAACCATACCAATTGAGACAAAAGGTGTGAGATTATAGACCAACACATATAATCCAAAACTACAAAACCAAGCAATACTTTACCATTCATTCAAATTCCATTACAAATATGTTTATTCCTCATTAGGATTTTCGTATAAACACACATAGAATTCAGATTTCAACATCTTTGTTGGGATTTGCTACATGAGTAATTCATAGAGTTAATTACTTGCTCAACATTCCATTTGTGACATGAGTACTTTGCCTAACTACAAAGTGGTCAAAGGAACTAGATGCATGTTGCAAGTTCCATCCCTTTGCATTCCAAATTTGTGTGAGGGTGGTAATAAAAACCAAGCTGATTTTCTTTAGTACTACATGTTCAAGTGTACTATTCTTCTTGTGTAAATATACTATGTTAAATACTACTTGTCTAGTTGTAAGAGATACCACCAATTATCATGCTCTACCTCACAAAAAATGCAATCAAAATCCATAAGGATAATCCCATATGGTTCAAACAGTCACATGAAACCTACAACAGTTTCCATTTAAAGTGTTTGACAAATATTCAAGGCAGATTGCTTCCACCATAGGCTACAGTACTTGGCTAGTAAAGTGCTTGTGAAAAGTTGTGAGACAAATCTCTCCCACGCAAGGTATGGAAGCCTAATATTGGAGAAGGAAAACCTACATCATCCAATTAGTAGGATTGTAAGGAATTATAAAAGAAGGTTGTGAGAAAAACCATGCCCAAAGTCAACCAAGGGAACAATTAACATTTTGATTGGGACATTGCAGAGCTGTATCCACTTTAACCACTTGGATTTCTTATACCCATCATATGTGCATAAATACAATTTAAGGAATCAATTCGCCACCTCATTTTGGCCATCTATCTACAGATGGAAAGTTGTACTCATCTTGAAGGATGTTCCTTGCAAATTCTAGCTTGAAAACAACTATTGCCAAAAATGAACTCTAAATCTAGGGTATTTAATGCAAATCATTAGGATTCTAGTATAAACACACATGGAATTCAGATTTCAACATCTTTGTAGATTTAATTACTTTGTTAGCATTTGCTACATGAGTCATTCATAGAGTTAATTACTTGTTCTATATTCCATTTGGGACATGAGTACTTTACCTAACTACAAAGTGTTCAAAGGAGCTAGATGCATGTTGCAAGTTCCATCCATTTGCATTCCAAATTTGTGGGAGGGTGGTAACAAAAACCAAGCTGATTTTCTTTAGTACTACATGGTCAAGTCTACTATTCTTCTTATGTAACTACACTATGTTAAATATTACTTGTCTAGCTGTAAGATATACCAACAATTATCATGCTCTACCTCACCAAAAATGTAGTCAAAATCCATAATGATAATCCCATATGGTTCAAACAGTCACACGAAACCTACAACAGTTTCCATTTAAGGTGTTTTCCAATGATTCAAGGCTGATTGTTTACACCATAAGCTACAGCAGTTGGCTAGTAAAGTGCTTGTGAAAAGATGTGAGCCAAATATCTCCCACGCAAGGTCTGGAAGCCTACTATTGGAGAAGGAAAACCTACAGCATTCAATTGGTAGGATTGTAAAGAATTATAGGAGAAGGTTGTGAGAAAAACCATGCCCAAAGTCAACCAAGGGAACAATTAACAATTTTCTTGGGACATTACAGAGCTGTATCAACTTTAACCACTTGGATTTCTTATACCCATCATATGTGGATAAATAGAATTTAAGGAATCGATTCACCACCTCAATTTGGCCATCTATATACAAATGGAAAGTTGTACTCATCTTGAAGGACGTTCCTTGCAAATTCCATCTTGAAAACAACTCTTGCCAAAAATGAACTGTAAATTTAGGATCTTTAACGCAGATCATTAGGGTTTTAATATAAACACACATGGAATTTATATTTCAACATCTTTGTATATTTAAATACTTTGTTAGCATTTGCTACATGAGTAATTCGTAGAGTTAATTACTTGTTCAACATTCCATTTGGGACATGGGTACTTTGACTAACTACAAAGTGGCCAAAGGAACTAGATGCATGTTGCAAGTTCCATCCATTTGCATTCCAAATTTGTGGGAGGGTGGTAATAAAAACCAAGTTGATTTTCTTTAGTACTACATGTTCAAGTCTACTATTCTTCTTGTGTAACTACACTATGTTAAATACTACTTGTCTAGTTGTAAGAGATACCACCAATTATCATGCTCTACCTCACCAAAAATGCAGTCAAAATACATAATGATAATCTCATATGGTTCAAAGAGTCACATGAAACATATAAGCTACAATAGTTGGCTAGTAAAGTGCTTGTGAAAATTTGTGAGCCAAATATCTCCCACGCAAGGTCTGGAATCCCAATATTGGAGAAGTTTAAATTCAACAAAATAGAATAGAAACTAGGGAAACCAGTTTTATAGAAAACAAAACATAACTTATATTGATGTTCATAGATGAATGAAAGAGATCAATGGGAATTGTATCACATCATCAAAATGTGTAAGACATATTTGGATTAAATATTTAAAGTAATACAAAAAAATAAACACAAATGTATGATGATACTAGATAATAAAATTGCTCGTGATACTAGGTGAAAATAAAACTTTAATATGGTTATTCAAAGTACCTGGTACCCTCACTGATTAACTATGGAATATACAACGCCCATAACAATATGACATTTGAAAATAATTTATAGCTTGAATTGAAAATAACTTTAATGCCATCGGACCTGCTGCAGAGTCCAATTAGATAGTGGGGTAAATTTTCTCAGGACAATGGAGTAAGGTTACCCTATGTTACCCCTTGTCTGTATGGGGTAAATTTTGAAACCTTTTCAGACCTTGCGAGAATTTCTAGGCACCTAGCTGATATCATTTGCAAATATTCAAATCCTGGGAAGCATCTATGTGAATTCTAGACAAGCATGGATCAGCCATGCAAAGATCTTGTGAGCATAGAATAATATTCAATCCCAGTTGAGATATGGAGGATGCTTGAAGGTTTGAGCATTCATGGGGATATTTCAATGTTTTCTTGGGAGCAGATCTGAAACTCTCATGACAGTAGGAAACCAACAGCATATTGAGGGTTACATGTGGATGGATGAGATAGGATCTTGACACTGGTTCACAATTCAAGTTTTGTTGATGCCATAGGAGTGATTCTGCTAGCTTATGGATTTTCATGGAATATGTGGGCTAGGAAATTTGATTGATCTTGATACACTCTCTTATGGTTCATTGTTATGGTGCATGTTTCCTTAACGCAATTTTGTTTTATTTGGGGCTGGAATATTTCTCTTGCACTTGCCATCACTTGTAACCTGTAGATTCGAAAATCAAAATTTCTTTATGGGATAGAGATGTATATTCCCTAAAATTAATGAATTAATCAGAGCTACAAAATCAAGTTATGGTTAAGCCAAAATTTTCCCAAGGGCTTTTAGGTGTGGAACAGATCATTGGTTTAGGTTGCAGGCAAACCTGATGATGCACATTTCCAGCATACTCCATGCCTATGAATCTCTAAGGGATGTGTGTTGTAGTTACCATTACCATGGACCAACAATTGAGACATGCATTTAAAGGGCTTGTGGTGGGTGCAGGTATCATTACAAGCATTGTTGTTACTTCAGGATTCAAATATGAGTGAATACATGACAGGGCTGCTTGAGAATGATCCTCCATACACCACAATAATCAAAGAGGTCAATCAATACACTAATGAAGATATAGAAGAGGATACAACAATGGATATCACTACTGTAAACTTTGTTTCAAAACAATGCAAACTTACATCATATGAACTGAACATGTCAGACCAGGATGGAAAAGTTCCAATGGAGTGCTATGTCAAGCCTCAGGAAGTGAATTGGTGGAATCATTACAACCTTCATGGTATTGTTAGTTGAGAAGCAAGTAGCCATGGCCATATTATGCCTATCAAGTGGCATGACAATGTTAACTATCAGTGAGCTGTTTGATTATGGGAAGTCTACAGTGGCCAACAGATGCAGCTTCACTTGAGCATATTAAGGAGGGATTCAGCCTTAAATAGGGCTTCCCAAATTGTTGTGGGGAAATAGATGCAACTCATGTTAAACTTGAGCTTTCATACAAGGAGTCATCCACTGATTGGTATAATTGTGAACATAATTACAATATACTTGTTCAATCGATTGTAGATAGTAATTTGCGCTTCTTTGACATTTCCACAGGTTGGCTCGGGTCTCTTAAAGATGTTGGTCTCTTAAAGATGTTGGTCTATTAAGGAATTCTTCCTTTTATAGACTGTGTGAGGAAGGTGCAAGAAATAATGGTCCTATGGTACCCTTTGGGGGTTATGACACTAGAGAGTACATCAATGAGGATAATGCCTATCCAATCCTACCCTGGTTGATTGTGCCTTTTTCAGGGAAACTAACTGATGAACAAATACTCTTCAACTTCAAGCT
Organism: Pseudotsuga menziesii; assembly: GCA_001517045.1. NCBI lineage: Eukaryota > Viridiplantae > Streptophyta > Pinopsida > Pinales > Pinaceae > Pseudotsuga > Pseudotsuga menziesii. The sequence continues at coordinate 16,883 of LPNX010355840.1, read as the reverse complement.
ATCCTACACACAGAATGTTGTGGGGTGTTCTCTTGAAAAATTGAGGAACACATGGAAACTTCTACAAACAAAGATCAATAAACACAATATGGATATGGTACCCTGGACAATCCTTTCCTGTTGCATATTATATAATAAGATTCTTTCAACAAAAGCATATGAGAATGAAAATGTGAATTAGAAAATTGATGAGTCAGGGAATGGACACAGTAGAGCTAAATCCAGATGCAATTTCAAGGATCCTGGATCTCTCAGAGCTATCTTTGGCATGGTTCTTTTGCTTGCAATCTGGGATATGAAAAACACTTAACTCAATGTCATTATGAGTCAACTTTACCAAATGAAAACCAGTTTCCTTTCTGATTGTGGCCCCAAACTTTACTTCATTCCCAGATGTAAAGATTAAAGGGGACTTTGTCTACCAGTCAAACCACCATTTTTGGAATCCAATTGAGCATGAAAAAGACATAGTGGCACGCTTTACAGGTTTAATATGAAGAGACAGAACCTTATCATTTAGAGTTTTTTGTAATAGCAACATCATTTCTCACGACTAATTTTGTAACCTTGATAGATTTTCACCTTAACACGATTTCTGTAAAAGGCATACATTGGAGGGTTGATTCTGGAAAGCAAAGGCAGAGGTAGAGATCTAATACTGAATGAGAACGGCTAGGTTGTAGACATGAATGCCATGCTAAATAGATTGAACAACAGCACTGCTAGAACCGTGAAGGGGGGAGAGTAATGTAGCCATTCAGACTTTATGCAATCACAATGGTTGTGAGCTATTTCTAATCAACTGGATTGGGCATGCATTGAAGAAAAGAGTGATCCTTTGGATATATGCTATGAGGATCCAAATGTTAAAATCGTGGGAAACCTACATCACTCAATTAGCAGGATTGTAAAGAATTATAGGAGAAGGTTGTGAGAAAAGCCATGCCCAAAGTCAACCAAGGGAATAATTAACATTTTTCTCGGGACATTACAGAGCTGTATCCAGTTTAACCACTTGGATTGCTTAAGCCCATCATATGTACATAAACACAATTTAAGGAATCGATTCACCACCTTAGTTTGGACATCTGTCTACAGATGGAAAGTTGTACTCATATTGAAGGATGTTCCTTGCAAATTCCAGCTTGAAAACAACTCTTGCCAAAAATGAACTGTAAATTTAGGATCTTTAACGCAAATCATTAGGATTTTAGTATAAACATACATGGAATTCATATTTCAACATCTTTGTAAATTTAATTACTTTGTTAGCATTTGCTACATGAATAATTCGTAGAGTTAATTACTTGTTCAACATTCCATTTGGGACATGAGTACTTTGCCTAACTACAAAGTGGTCAAAGGAACTAGATGCATGTTGCATGTTCCATCCATTTGCATTCCAAATTTGTGGGAGGGTGGTAATAAAAACCAAGCTGATTTTCTTTAGTACTACATGTTCAAGTCTATTATTCTTCTTGTGTAACTACACTATGTTAAATACTACTTGTCTAGTTGTAAGAGATACCACCAATTATCATTCTCTACCTCACCAAAAATGCAGTCAAAATCCATAATGATAATCCCATATCGTTCAAATAGTCACACTGAACCTACAACAGTTTCCATTTAAAGTGTTTGATAAAGATTCAAGGCAGTTGGCTAGTAAAGCGCTTGTAAAAATTTGTGAGCCAAATCTCTCCCACGCAAGGTCTGGAAGCCCAATATTGGAGAAGGAAAACCTACAGCAGTCAATTAGTAGGATTGTAAGGAATTATAGGAGAAGGTTGTGAGAAAAACCATGCCCAAAGTAAACCAAGGGAACAATTAACATTTTTCTTAGGACATTACAGATCTGTATCCACTTTTACCACTTGGATTGCTCATACCCATCATATCTGCATAAATACAATTTAAGGAATCGATTCACCACCTTTGTTTGGCCATCCATCTAGCAGGAGGTAGGAGTAAGTACTTTATAATCAATTTTGGAATAGATAACCACTATATATTATGAAATTATGAAATTACAACAGTCAATAACAATTCAGAAATAGATGAAAAATTAGCCAAAAGAATTCCAACTTGCCATATAAGATGTACCCCAAGGATTAAGGTAAGGATCATACCTCAAGAGGGTAAGAGAAGCCACTAAATTAGTAAATTAGATCTGTAAATAACTAACTAGATATGGTTTAAACCCTTATCAGCCTCAAAATAGATGGTGGACCCACCTAAAAATTTCCAACAAATTTCCAACCCCCCAAGGGTCAATCCTAGGCCTTTTCCTTGCCTTTTTAGGTTTTCAAGGCTTGCTGATTTGACTGATGTACCTTTTGTATCTGTTATACCAGATCTGAAAACTACCCTAGAAAACACAAAACATGGAATATTTTTCAATAAAGCAATAGCAAAGACACGCTCTTGGGAATTCACCAAGACACCTACTAGAGCAAACTTTTCCAATGGAGCACACTTCCAAAATTCATGATTTTTTTAAAATATGATTTCTACATTTTTACGGTTTTTCCAAATATTTTTTTCGTACTTTTGAAATATGTACAACAGAGTTTTGATCAAATTTAAGAAGAGAAGGGATTTAGTCCTTAACCGTAGGGAAATAAGAGATCAAGGTTAATGTCCCTTTTCAATTTGTCTTTCAATATTTACCAATTAGAGAAAAGACTAATAACCCTATATAGGTCAAAGTAGCCTTAGCCTAATTAACGCAAACAATGAACTTCTAGGCCCTACTATGTAGATCTCCTTCAAGAGGAAAGTCTCCTCAAATAAGATTGACAAGATGCAAGTAAATACCCAACTTTATTTGCTTAAGGTGCACAATAAAAACATCAAATAAGAAAATTAAAACATCTTACCAACATCCACTAGGATCAGAGTAAGAGAAACCTTAGATCCTTAGTCATGAGTTATAACAACCATTCTTTGAATCAACCTTGAGAGATAGAAAACCCTAAAAATTCATCACAGATTTTTCTTACCTGAAAAATAAGTTTCATGTTGATATTGTACACCCATCAACATATTAATCAACACTTTCTGTAACTTCTCCTAGTGTATCAGCAATCTCTAGAACCTACACAAACAACAAGAGCATAAGTTGTAGGCAATGAAACAAAATATGAGTGATAAACAATAGACATCTCAAGAATATCACCTACACAAACAACATATAGCTCAAGAATATCACCTACACAAACAACATATAGCTCAAGAATATCAAATACAAGTGATAAAATACTCTGAAATCCAGTAAGTTAAAGATGAAACTTTTTTTTTTATATATATTCACCAATGGTTCCTGAGGATAAGGACCCGGGCACTCCAACATTTTTCCATCTCCCTTTCCAGGTTCTCCAACAACAAACATCCCTCCTTTAAATATGAATGTGATCTATGGAGTGAAAGTGAATGCCGAGTAAGTACCCGGTTAGGTTTGAACCTTGAACTATGCCCAACACAAAATCTAATAACTCATAGGCATCATAGTGGTTATGTGAATAAAACCTGACCAAAAAAAAATCGTCATCTTGTATGGCCACAAGCAAATGTGTGCATCTTCCTCCTATTCCACATCACCTAGCATTGAACTTGGGGTAGGTGAATACCTTGCAAGCTTCATTTTCCTTCTTAATCTCTCCAACATTGTATATATTTCCTCTGATTGTGGGTGTGATCTGTCTCACACATAGAATGTATGAACCTTATTGTTTATCTCAATCCAGCTGCACCCTTTCTTTGTTTTTAATACCCTATCTTTCATCATCTTTATCACCTCCTCCAATTTACCCCATGTATAGTAGTAGCATACATATTTCATTTATGGCATTTGTCATATAATTTCTAGAAAATATGTGGGTCATTGACCCTGAAATTGTTCTCAATTCCACAAATTGTGCATCCAAGGAAAATCCATAGATTAAGGACCATAACTAGGAAAGGGGAAGGGAAAACACATGAACATATAAGGAAATCAACCTAAATCTTAGTCCCCTAGTGGGAAAGACACAATCATGCAACTAAGCTAAGGAAAATGCTACTTATGGAAATAAATTTAACACGTTCCATCAACTATAGTGGGAGGTTATAATGATGACATCAATGATTATGGATTTCCTGGTTCTATCACACATAAAATTAAGTGTGACACTACCATGTTGAAGATATGTGCATAATTAGCCTTAAGTGTGAAAATACATGCACTACAAGTGTGCCTCGGTATACAAAATAACCTTTATTGGCTATTAGGATATGAATAGACTATGAGAGCCAAATTTCTAACATATACAATAAGTATATTGATGATTTTTGTAATTATTCCAGTATTTGGTTTCATTAGGGACACAACATACCCTTATTTCCAAAAGTGCTTTGAGCTCAAATCAAGAATAGTTTGGGTTGATTAACTAGTTGCACTTAAATTCAATGTTACTTACTACATGTAAATGAACTAGTACTTCCACTAGGGCCAATCGGATGTCATTAGTGTCTACTAAATGTTGTTGGGGACACTCGGATGCCATTAGAACAATTTAGGTGACATTAAGGTAATTTACCCCTCATTAGGATTAATCAAGATATAAAAGTTCCATGATTACGATCATTTAGGTGCCACTATGGTAAATCAATATCCAAAAGTACTGTCACATTCAAATCATGATCATCGACATTGACATTAATATATCTAACGTTATGACAGATTTTTTTCGAACACAATTCCTAGCTCGGTTCCTTTCGAAATTTCTGGCATTATTCCAAGAGATATACATGCATCTATACCTGGAACTATATTGGATGTTTTATAGGAACAATTCCTGTATCTATAATTGGCACTATGTTAAATGTTTTTCTTACCAAAATTCATGGCACAATTCTTGTCGCTAACCACGAATTAAAATATGGTGTTATGATATTCAGGACATTTTTTTGGAGGCAATTCTTGGCGTTATATGGGATGTTTTTTTGGACGCTAATTGGGATGTTAATTTGGATGCTAATTGGGAAGATAATTGTGATGCTACTTGGGACGCTAATTGGGACGTTAATTGGGATGCTAATTAGCATCCAAAAAAGCGTCATTTTTTAAAAAGGGACGCAAATAACGCCATTAAAAGCGCCATCCCGTGGAAAAGTATCCACTTTGTCCAAAAAATGATGAAAAATACACTAAAAGTGATAATGGATGCTAAAAAGGAAGTTAAAAGAGACGTTAATCATAGGGTTTTGTTGTAGTTCTTCTGACATGGAATAAAATGATCCATATTGAAAAATATATTGACTACCAAAAATATGGATTCATTCTCATGCTACATCTATGAAAATCCTAATGCAAAGTCCATCCCGATATCTTCCCATGGGACAGTCGTAAATATTAACAGTGCATACAGTCTCATATTTTGAATTCTTTCTTTGTCATATTGGCACACTCAACATTGTTGGATCTATTTCTTCACATCCTTCATCATTTTTGGCCAATAATACTTCTCCTCAACCAATTCCTTGGTCTTGTCGATTCCAACGTGTCCTCTTAATCATCCAATATGAAACTACCTGATTAGGTTCTCCCTCACCTATCCTCTAGAGATGCATAATTAATGCCCCTTGACCAAGTATCCTTCTTGGATAAAATAATCCAAGTATGTATTTCTTTCGCCAATCCATGGTTCCTTTGATGCTTTTCATGCATCAAAAAAATACTCATTGACTCTAACCCTATTGACTTTACTCTTCCCCAAGAACATGACTCTTTGACTTAACATGTCAACCACCTTGTTAGTATTCCATGACTTATGTCTCAACAAAAAAGTATAACTCTGAAAGAACTCAACCCACTTCATGTGCCTCTAATTCAACTTTGTCTAGGTGTTTAGGTACCTTAGAGCTTGATGGTCAATGAATAAGACAAATTCCTTGGGAAACTGATAATGCCTCCACTTCTTCAATGCTTGAATAATGGCATAAATTCCCAGGTCATAATTCAAATATTTCTGCTTGGCATCGTCCAACTTATCACTAAATAATGAAATTGGTAGGTCCTCCTAGCTCAACACAACTCCAATTGCTAACCCACTCACGTCACAGTCAATTGGAAATACTTTGTCAAAATATGGAAGAGCTAAAACCAGGTTCTATGTCACCTTCTACTCCATCCTCCCAAAATCTCATTGGGTTTATTTCATCCATTTTAACTCTCCATTTCTCATGCATGTCGTCAAAGGTGCACATATTGATCAACTAAGGTCCTTAATGAAATTTTTGTAAAAGATGGAAAGTCCATGGAAATTCTCACCTCGATGCTACCCATTGGCTCTGGCCACTCTAAGATTACTTTTACATTCTCTCAGTCCATCTTCAGACCTTGTCTAGAAATCACAAGCCCTAGATATAACAACTCCTTCTTCATGAAGGAACAAGTTTGTAGGTTCACCATCAACGTTTCTTAGTTCAGTATTTTATAGGACTTGTAGAAGATGCACCAAGTGGTATTCTCTTGTATTATTGAATATCAGTACATCATCGAGGTACACAATGAAAACAATTTCCCAGAAACAGCTTCAGCACTTCGTTAATTATCTTCATGAATGATCTTCTTGCATTGGTCAGCCCAAATGGTATAACTGAACACTCATGCAATCCTTCCTTTGTCTTGAAGGATGTCTTACATTCACCACCGTCCCTTATTTGGATCTAGGGGTTTCCACTCTTTAGGTTGATCTTATTGAAGTATGTTGCTCCACTCAAGCAGTCAATCAAGTCATCCATTCTTGGAAATTAAAATATGTACTTGATGGTTATTGTATCAATAGCCCTTGAGTGAGTACACATCCTAGATTCTTCTCCTTTTTTAGGTGTTAATACAGCTGGTATTACAAATAGACATAGTATTTCTCTAATCAACCCCCTATCCAGCAACCCCTAAATATGTTGGTTAAAACCAACATTCTCTGTTGGTATCATCTGGTGTGACACCTTATTTAGTAGAATCGACCCTGGAATCAAGTAGATCTTATTGGATATGCTTCTTGTCAGTGGAAATCCAGTCGGCATCTCATCGATCATTATGCCTTCAAAATTTGACAACACTTCTCCGACATATGTTGGGATATCTCTAGTTGGTCCATCAACACTCAGGCCCTTGGGAATAACCGTGAAGCAACATTATTGCTTCATTTCCTCCTTTGAGAACTCTTTGACTCACTTTTCCCAATACCCACTCTCCTTTCTTGGCTACTTGGCTCCTCAGCTAAGGGCATTAGTCAAAATATCGTGTTGTCTTTCTTGACGGTAACCATATTATTGTGTTCATCATACACCATGTTTTGGGTTCACTTCCATGGTCGATCCAATACCATATGGAATGCATCAACTAGTATAAACTGAGACATAAATGACTAAGCAACCAAAAACATTGGTCACCACAGTTTTTTGAAGGTATAAATGACCAAAATTGAGTGAGCCAACTAAAAATTACGAGACAAATGACCAATTGGGTGACGGGATAAAATATATGACCATATAACAAGTAACTAAACTAAAAAATACCACATAACAATAACATTAAGAATATGAATTGGTTATTTATTTGGTCATTGTTAGTTGTATTGCTCTGACAATGGAAACTTGCAATTTTGACAATGAATTTGTACAATTTACTAAATTTTAACACTATAGATGGATTCAAAGACCCCCTCTGTATTGTTAAAATTTAGTAAATTACAACATTGTAGATAGATTCATATAATATCAAATTTAGTATGCTTATAATAATGTCCATATCTTATTTCACAATTTCTTTTTGTTTTATCCTTTTGATAGATCCACCAAGTTGCATCATGTGCATCATCATAATATGTCAGTTGAGTTTAGTCTTAGATATTTATCGCCTTTTTCTTTGGGAATGGTCATGTCATGAAGGTGATGTCATTGTGTTTGGCTCGTCGCACTAGTTACATTCATATTTTATTTGAATAAACTATGGCCGTTTGACCCTCTCAGTAGTCTATTAAAGTTTCAGTAAGTTCATGTATTTTGTGTCATGTTAGCTAAAAATTGTCAATTTCACAACCTCCATTAATTCTCCATATGCATCCATTCACCATGTTTCTCAAGTTCACACATTAATGGTTGTGAAGTTGGTGTCATTGTGTTTTTCTCGTAGTGTTGGTCACATTCATATTTTGTTTGAACAATTGTTTATATCGACCCATCATGGACAACTAATAATTGACTTAACATGATAATGTTGTATATACATTGTTTTATAGAAATTAATCTGAGAATATACATTTGTATATATGAACCAATATCTTATTGACACTTCCAATAATATTGAGGCTCTGCACTAATTCTTAGATCAGTGGGAATTAACAATCCCACTTAACAATATTGCATTGGATTGAGAAAATACAAAAACTATATCTTAATCATAGCTGCATCACTCAAGATGGGTCTTCCCACTATCTCCCCTCCATAACCGCTCGATTCATAGAGCATCAATTAGGTTCACACCGTAGCTCCCACAACACCTCCCAATAAATACTATCTATAGAACTGTCACAACCATGACACCTACTATGATATTATTAAAAAATCGTATATTGATTATATAATACAAATAGAACTTATAATATAACCTTATTATTATATTATATAAACACACATATACATAAACAATTATAATTTTTTTCCAAAATTGTTACAAAACAATATCCAATATATACACAACCCATTTAAAAACCTAAAAAACATGACGGGTGACTCCATCAAGTACTCGAGTACTATTCCATTGTTCATATAAATATGTGACCAACCAAAATGGGGAACAATTACCCTCATTATCCTTATTTCATGTAGTTCATCTTCATTATCTTGAAGTAGCACCATTGGCGTATTTTGGAAATCTCATCAATGGAAAAATCGTGAAATGGGAATTTTTGATATTAAGTTGCATCTCCTACAATTTCTTCCCATCTAAATATTTCCTTAATTGATGATGATTTGCTACCATTTTCATGCTTTGAGGGTTTCTTTGAAAATGTCACTGGTTTAAGTCCTCATGCAACCAATGATTCAAGGTTTTGAGAAAAATATGCAACAATTTCAGCAACATTAATTTTTTCTTGGGGATTGTGGGTTTCATTCCCATCTAATTTTCCCTTTATATCATCTTAGGAAACTTGATTCCTGCAGTAGACTGACCATCAATCATGTTTACTTCCCTCCAAATCATTGGCATGTCAAAGGTATACTTCCTTTCTTTTCTCAGATCTTTGAGATGTATTTTTTTAAGTATAATAGTAGAAAATTTTACTAAGCATGACCTTTTTATTGCATTGTTATGACCTTCTTCTTCTCCTACAAACATTGTCCCTTCTAAATCACCTCATATGACAAGGAGGATTCATTTGGTGGCACCACCATTGGTATTTCCTCCTCCTCCAGTTTCTCAAGATACGGAAAGAAGATAATATAGTTTGTTTTTCTTTTAGCATTAATTATATTATCACAAGATAAATTTCTCTGTAATTTTCATGATTTTATTTGTAAATAAATCTACTCCATACAAACAAAAACCAAAAGAAGTTAGAGAGACAGTTGTGAAACTCCATAAAATGAAAACAAAACCAACCTCTAATCTCGTAATACATGGAACACTAGAAGATAAAGCACTCTTCCATATTTATCTCCCAAAGATAACGCATTCTATTATGCTATGCGATATGATGATCTGTCTCAATCCAAAGCTGGTGATAACTCACCCATCATTTCCCAAGAGCGTGTTATATAAAAATTTATAACAGACACACACACACACACACATATATAACAGATGGGAGCATCTAATACCTAAGTGTGTAAGGGGTCTTAACAATGAGGTTGTCTCTCATATAGAAAGTGAGCATCAAAGGCCATATTGCATCTTGGGGTTTAACTTCCCTAGAGGTTTTCCAAGGAATCCAATTAAAATGTTTTAAGGTGTCCTCTATGATACTACTAGCTAAAGTAGATTTTTCCACTTAACTTTTGCACATGATTTTATGATATCTCATTCTTTTGTTTTGTATTTTCCTCTCTTTCTAACTACCATATAAGAAACCATCGCTTGTAATTCACAATTTAGCAGATGTCATACCTCCCTTTCAGGGCTTCATTGCATGTTTACTATGACTCTAGACCAACTATGTTCTTCAATCAGACACAAGGTTAGATACTTTGCATTTTTTGGATATACGTATAGGGCAGTACTTGTGTGCTTTTAATGTTATGATTATGTCTATACCCTATCTATTATTATAATATATAGGATTGTGTTTAGTCCAGACATATATATGAATTATCATAGTTGCATAACAAGATTAAATGCCAACCCTTGTCAGATTTGCTTCTTCCAATTAAATAACCTATTACTTTTAACAAAACTAAAATTAATTCAACATTTCCTCAACATGCATTATCTTCCCGCAATATAAAAAAATCCTACTGGAGATTGTTTATTTTCAGGAAAGTTATGCCACAAATATTGCAACCACGAGTAAAAGAAAATAAAGAAAAAAACAATATTTAAACATTCATGGTATTTTATATACTTTAAGCATTATTGCATACAAAGTAATCACAAATTCTCACTTGAGTGTCCCTACTAAGCATTAACACTTTAGGAATTCCAAGCACAATAAGGGAAGTCCTCATCCTATTTAGGCAAGGGTTAATCAGAAGTATCTCTAATAAAGGTTTGTGAACACTGATTATCTGAAACATCGCATCTAAAATCTATAATCGGCCTTTGTAAATGTCATCTTTCCAAGAACGTTTTTGTTGACCTTTCCCCAAATGCTCCTCAAGAAATATATCTCTCACACACATGTTATGTTTTTTCTCTAAGATAAGTTACATAGAATAACTCTACAAGTTTGTACACATCCGCAAGATGCCAACATGCACGTGCCACCTACTCTATTGTCAACTAACTTTCCTGTATAACCTTTACTCTCCTTATCAAAAACCACATTAATGGATTTGGTTTATGTGAAATTGTTTTCACCTCTTTTGCCATCAAAATCAATGTCTCTTAGTATATACTCAACGACATCTTCCTGACTAGAAGTTATCTTTCTTACACAATCTAGAACACAAGGAGACACACTAGCTCCTAACTTCTTTCGTCTACCACAAATTTCTCCTGCATGAAAATAATTAAAACTATGAATACATTGAATTTAGTCCCAAGTTTCAAATATTTTTAGTGCAGAGAATTTGACATAGACACTTCAAAACTTTATCTATCAAAAGCCATCAACCTTGAACCATTAAGAGATATCCATGACATTACCTTTTGAGGTACCGATTGATACTCAGATGCAAACTTAAAAATAGTACTTATAACAGTAGTAAGATACCTATGATAGTAATTATAATTTTTGTATTTCCTTCTTGTTTCTATTGAAGTTGTATTAAAGGATTTTCTACAAATTTCAATATTGACTGATACCTATGATTCTCATCTGACTTGATTTTCAAGATCTCTTGGTTGTGTCCATGGAGAGTAGCCCCAAGTCCTTGAAGCTACTATACTTGACATTCCAATTTTGGGTTTACTTCATTAGATACTAATTGCACACTTGGTAACGCTTGAGATCTAGCTCCTCCTTGAACTAGGCCGATCTTGTAGAGAATCTAATGATTAAATATTTTGGGATACTTCCATTGAGTTCATCTAACCATTCGATGTCTAAGAATTTTGGCATGCTTCTTGTTGATGTTGCTAACATGAATCATTGTAAGTTGTCCACTATGTGGATCATGAATTTCGGCCAGAACTGATGGAAACTAAACATTCATATTAGTATTAGTTCGAGATAACATAGACGATTGTTTCCCTTCCATATTTGGATCTTGGAACAACTAACTGACTAAGGCTCCTTGAACAGTGTGTTCAAGGGTACTATTGTATTTTGACAGAAAACCAACAACAAGATGGGAAAATGATGTTTGACTATTATGTTGATCATTGGGGCTAGTTAGATTCTTATTTTTGTCTTTGTTTATGTGAAGGAAAAGGTCGCGATTTCTGCTACTGCCTCGGTGGTTCTGATGATCTAGGTGAAGATACATGCCTTCTATTCTTAGAGGCATCATAACCACCACTCGAATTATATAGATAATTCTTTGTGGAAGTGTTTGGAACTACTGAAGAACCATTTGAAATATCATTTGAAAGGTGTTGGGAATAAGAGATGTTAATGTGGCAATCAACTCAGGTGTCAAAGAAATGCTAGGTAACAGTTTACCTGGTATCTAGTTTGTCTTGGAGTAATAACTTGAACTATGTACATATCCTATATAGGTGACAATGATCTTAGCATGCCTATTGCACATAGAGTTGGATCCTCTTTTATGAGCATGTGACTCTAGTCCACATATGAGATAGGAAACTATTTTCTTGAACATAAAGCTACAAAGTATCATGTGACATTGTTTGGGATGGATTCGACTACATAGCAATGCCTATTTGATGCAGAAATTTAAGAACAACACAAAAAAGATGATTGGTGCAAGGGGCCTTCAGAACATGCTCTAAAAATTTAGAGGGAGCCACCAAAAAAAGTGTTGTCCCATCACTAAATTTTGCAACAACAACACAATGTTTTGATCCCAAATAGTGTAGAAACTCTTGATAGGGATGCATATCTTGGTCTTGTTCGGGTACAAAAAAATACTAATACAAACCACTTGTATGTGAAATTTTTTTTTGAGCATATCAAGATCTGTCCTTGCAAAGCAATCCACTACTTGGACTGCAATATTAGACAAATATCAACTTCAACTATCCTATGGGTCTTATCACCCAAAGATATAGAAATAACAATACCAATTACACAAACATATTTCATTATTTAGATTCAATTCTTTTACCCACTAATATGCATCGTGTATGGAAAAACAAGAGTTTCAACTTGCATGTTTAGCAATTGTGCCTTTCCATAAAATATTTTCCTCAAAATCTCCATAATACTCCCCATGGCATTACAAACTTGGATTTCTAGCAAAAGATATGGGTGTCATAAGACAATGAATAACTGCAATCGCTCAATTCCATTGAAATGTGAACCTAGTTTTCCTCTCTTACCCATAATCTTATTGTCACTGCCAGTATTAACATAACTTGAAAATCCTCTATAATGTTGTTTTCCAATGTAAGTGGGCATAGGCCTACTAGCCCATTAAACTAGCTTTCTTGCATCTCAATCTCCTGTGTTTGTATAAGTCTCATCAATCCTTGGATTTTTCTATTCTCTCTGCATATAATTTGCATCAAATCCATCCCAAGCACTTGGTAGAGATCGAACAAGCCTTAGACCTATTGTTGTAAGAGGTGGGGGTTTTCCCCATCCATTAAGCCTAGGACTCTTTATGTTGACATCCAAAAAATTGTGCAACATCTATGGTCTTGACAAAGAAACTCCTTCAACTACAGGGTTCTCATCAAATCCTTGTGGCCCAAGGGGATGTACATGTACATTTCTTCCCGAAGGATTACTAGAATCATTTCCTATAAATGTCAGCGGGTTAAGGAGGGATGAGAAGGTTGGGTCCCTATACACATTATTAAAAGATACTAACCCTGATATTATTTTATTACAAGAGATGATGTGCTCAGATGGTCAGGAAATTTAGCTTATGTCAAAATTGTTGCCTGGGTGGGAATTTTGTGCTATTGATTCAGTTGGTTTTTCTAGTGGCTTTTTATCATGTTGGAATCCATTTTTCTTTCTGAATTCAAGACCTAAAGAACTATTGTGGGCATCTTAATGGAAGGTCATTTTCAGAATTTTGAGCAGACTCTGTCTATTTTGAACTGTTATGGACCCTATAAGGATAAGAGTTATTTATGGGATTAGTTGGAATCTTCTAGTTTATTGGGAATTAACAAGTTAATTTTTGAAGGAGACTTAAATATTACTGTGCCTTCTGCAGAAATTTGGGGCTTATCAACTTGATTGGATCCTGTGACTAAGTATTTTTCAAACTTATTTCAGAGAGTGAATTTGGTGGATGTGTTACCTATTAAAGTGGAGCCAACTTGGTCAAATGGTAGAAGTGGTGAGACGAGAATCTATAAACATTTGGAAATATTTATGATGAATTCCAATGTACTTCATTCTATGTAGAAATACATGACCTAGGCGAAGAAATCCAGGATTTCAAACAATTATCCCATTTTGTTACAAATGGATGAGATTAAATATGTTGGTAATTATGTATTCAAATTCAACAACTCTTAGCTACTAAACCACGAATTTTGCATTTTGGTTAGGAAGAGTTGTTTGAATGTAGTTATCCTAGAGAGTGGTAACCCAATGGATAGGTTGTTTCTGAAACTAAATTTTTTAAAGAAAGATGTTATTAGATGGATCAAGGATCAAAAGAAAAAGTAGAGGGAGGAATACAATAGCATTGATGAGCAAATGAAATCCATATTATCTAATAGTAATGATGAAATTTTGAAGGAGGATGACAAGTCAGTTATCTGGGATTTAGAAAACAAAAGGTCTCTCATTAAAAAAAGAAGAGATATAATGGAGACTAAAGATCCGTGCTCTTTGGGTGGATCTGGCTGACAATAATATTAGTTTCTTTTTTTCAGAATTATGCCTCTAGTAGAACGAATCAAAATGCTATATGGGAGCTGAAAGATGGGTTTGGGAATGTGTTCAAGTCACAATATGATATACAATGTTTGGTGAAGTCTTATTTCAATAATAATTTTAAAGGGTCATGGTTGATGTAATATTGATGCTCAATTGAAGGTTATGAGTAATTTTCTTTCCTTTGCATCTCAGAGGAAGGTGAGGACATTAGAAGACCAATATCCTTGAATAAGATTGAAGTTTTTCAGAAGTACTTTGCCAAGGAGAAGAGTCAAAGACACAATGGATAGACTATTGAACTCTTTCAGTTCTTCTTTGATGTTATGGGTGAGGACATTTTATCTATGGTTTAATTTTCTAGACTTGAAGGTCATCTTTTGTGAGCTTTGAATTCCACTTTTATCACACTAATTCCAAAATGTAATAAAACTAGTACCATTAATGATTTTAAACCTGTTTCTCTGTGTTATTTGACCTATAAAATCATCACTAACAAACTGGAGCCCTTTTTATCTAGGGGGTATGTCAAAAGAACAATTTGGGTTTTTGGTTGATAGAAATATCACTTATTATATTGGCATCACTCAGGACGTTATTCATTCTATTAAACATAGGGATATGGAGGATATTTTTCTTAAAATGGATTTAGTGAAGGCTTATGATCATGTGGCATTAAGGGAGTTTTGAGGTCTAAAATGGGCCTCATAAGGAAAATAATAAAATAAGAGTTACAATAATAAAATAAAAGTTCTAAATTTTGGAGGAGAAAAATAAAAGCTACCATTTTTTATCGTATTTTTGACATCTCTCCTTATCTGTTCACCCAAATTTTAAGTTTGGGGACTCGTTGGATGCAGAATTTATTTCCACATCCAATCCATACCCACACTACATACTTCTGAAGTACCTACAACACCCAAAAATGAAAATTTCAATTAAAAACATATTTTAATGGGGACTCATTGGATGCAGAATTTAATTTTGCATCCAACCCATATCCACATTGCATTCTTCTAAGGTGCCCATGACACCCAAAAAATGCAAATTTCAATTAAAAAATGTACTATGGGTATGAGTTGGATGCAGAATTAGTCCCCAAACTCGAAATTTGGGTGAATCGATAAAAAGATATGTAAAAAATACGATAAGAAAAAGTTAGAATGAGTTACTTCAACTTTAAGCGCCTATCAGCATAACACGCCGACATACCTACATGCTACAACTGCCATACATAAAGAAGGTGGTGAAGATAGAAGAAAACATCATAAAAGGTGGTGTACACAGATATTGATATTCAATTATAGCTTCTACTGTATTGTGTATAATTATAAGAAATAAAGAAAAGCAAAGATAGAATTGAAATGATATAAAAATAAAAAAAAAATCGTTCCCACTTTCAATATATCTAATAATTTAAAGTCAATAAAGAAAGTAAAATTACAAGAACCTCACGGGAAAGGAATGGATTGAAATGACATAAAACACTTCAAAAGTAAAAAAGAATGGTTGGTGAAACCTCATAATTTGATGGGTATCAGAGATTCACTTTAGTTATAAAAAAATATACCACTTTTAAGTTGTACTTTTTCATACGTTTAAATGAGAACATGAGAACCTGAACTCTGAACTGTAAGACCAGAAAATTTTATATGTTTGGAAGGGAAGATGCATAATGACGTAACCTTAATTGCAAGACCAAAAACTTTCATATGTTTGTTAGGGAAAATCCATAATGAGATTGTGAATGTGATTAAATTTGAAGGGTTAAAATGTGATCAATGTTTAAAGTGTTAAAATATATATTTTTTTCATTCTAACATATAATAATATATTAATTTTTTATTATATATTGAAAGCAATGTATTAGAATTCAGAATTCTTACTTTTATATGTTTCTTAGGGAAGATCCATAATGAGATTGTGAATGTGATTAAATTTGAAGGTAATTTTATTTTGAAGAGTTATAATATATTGAAACTTTCAATATTTGGAATGTTAAAAAAAATATTTCATTCAAACATATAATAATATATTAATTTTTTTATTATGTGTTAAAAATAATGTATTAGAATTCAGAATTATTTTATATAGTGATAAAGTTTGTATCTTTATATTTTAATTATTTTTCATAAGTAATGTTTATTTTAATATGTGTTAGTTAAATAACTCAAAACTTTATATAAAGGAAATGTCAGAAAAAAAAAAAAAAAAAAA
>LPNX010355807.1:0-22475 GCA_001517045.1 Pseudotsuga menziesii | reverse complement strand
CCACTTGAATCAGCTCCAATGCCTGTAGAAATCTCCTCCCTTCCACTTGATTTGCTCCAATGCCTCTTCAAATCTCGCTCCAAACGCTCCAAACGCTGCACTGCGCTCCAAATCGCATTTCTGATAATGAAATTGGGCTCGGGACTGTGTATATTTTTTTTTTTATAATTTTCATATCGCGTGCGCGTTTTGTAGTTATATAACGCGCACGCGTTTTATAGTTCTAACACGCGCGCACGATGTGTTTTCCTATCCTACATGTTTTATGACATGTCAGGCTGGGGTTGAACCATACCAAGTGCTATGTCAGGCTCGGGTTGATGTATTTTTTGGTAGCATGATGTTGTTTTTGAAAACTAGGATTGCATCTTAAAGGTCCATCATCTTCTTGCACTCACCCAAAAAAATACATTTAATTGTGAGGATCTTATGAAAAAAAAATAGATAACTATGTTTTTATGTCGCAATAGATCTTAACAAATGCTTGTCAAATGAACTGTAATTGAACATATTGAAAAAGTGTATGGTAACATATAGGAACAAATCTTATTCTCGACAACTATATGAAAAGAGAATGAATAAATAGAGATTAAACTATGTTAGTTTGTAAATTGGATTGTCCTCTTGCAATCTATATTTCTTCCTACCAATTCAAATAATAACAACGAAACATGTCAATATAAATACCTATACAATTGGTCTCCAATGATAAAAAATCAAACCTTCCAAATATCACAGCCAATATGACAGTAACAAATGGAGTGTCCTACGATAAGCCACCCTATCCGGTCACGCAAACGACAGAAAGAAGCCCCTTGAGGTATGATTTCCATTACAGTTCCATGAAAGTCGTGGCACCCGAAAATGAAACCTTTATATTTCAATGTACTTTTCTGAGTTAGAGGATCTAAATGCTTATAGTGTTCGGGAATTCCATCTATATCTGAATGGATCGAAGATTTACGGCCCTATACAACCCAAATATTTAGAGTCTCTAATGTCTCTGTCAGCTTGATGCCATACTCGATTACAAACTGAGTGCCATTTCGGGTACAAGTAACGAATCGTTCAACTCTGCCTCCATTTTTTAACGCTTTGGAGATATATGGCCAAAGTGGTTTGTGTCGAAACGATACATTCAATGAAGATGGTATGTATTCCATGATTTATTAGAATCTTTGATCACTTCAATATTTTTGTGTACCATTGATTTTTTTCGTCTCATAGGAACCAAAAATTGTATGGAAGGATAAATTTAAATTCTATGGCTGTTCAGTATTACAGTGAAATATTTAAGACAAATTCAGTTGGATATTAATGTCAAATATGCTTCGGATGGGGATCCATGTTTGCGTTAATTTTTCTTGGGACTGGTTAGGCTATAACAACAATGTGCCACCAAGAATTATAAGCTTGTGAGTAATACCCCTAACCCAATTACTTGGGCTATGTATGCAAATTTTTTAATTTTAATAACTCTATAATTGATTTAATTGATTTCGATCTCAGGAATCTCTCGAGTAAAGGAATTAAAAAAATACCTTCTAGTATTACTCATTTCACAGCCCTTGTTCTTCTGTAAGAGTTTTTTTATCTTCTGATTTCCTTAAGGTTGTATTCAACTCATCAGTTGAATCAATTTGGTCCCTAAGTTAAGATCAATCTAGTTAAAAAAACTTGACATGTTTTTGTTGACTGAGCAAATTATCAATTGGAGGAATGGCGTATTAGTTCTTAACTATGATTTTTTTCAAGACTTCATAGTCAATACAAAGTCTTCATGTAGGCTTCTTATAATCCAACATAGTAATGCTCTTACAAGGTAAAGAGGCAGGTCAACTATAAAATTTATGTATCATCTCTTAAAATATAAATTCGGATATCCTCATTCTCTATGAGTACATTGAATCACTACTAAGTATCCACATTTCCTTGAAAAACATAAAATTTTGCATTTACAATGACATACAATTGATATCTTACTTTCTCCCTCTAAAAAAATGTCCCACTCCTTTTTATTTCTCATATTCAACTCCCTTGAACTTATCCACCTACTACTATGCCATCTAGTTATACAACTCCCTTGAACTTCTCCACATACTACTACTATGACAATTAGTTATAAGGCCTCCTCCCATATGTACCATGTCCCCTTCCTATAACCACTCCCTTAACGATTTTTCCCATGAACCCTGATTACTATGCTACTCAATGAAGCCCCACTCTACTAGTGGCACTTTTGGGTGCTCCCTCCATAGACTTCCACTCATAATTCCATAGACGATAGCACTCGGGTCAATTGGGCGCAAAATGGTCATAACTGCTCTAACTATCCCAAGACAAGCAAGAATGGAAGGTGACTTATCGTGAATACTCTTTTGAATCAATTATCAAATTTGATACTTATATAAACTTGTTAATCTACATCTATGAACTCAATTATATTTTCCATAGGTTTTTTATTCTACATCTATTCTCAATTATATTTTGATATATTGTGTTTAGGTTAATACAAATATTTTGTTGATTCTTCGCAATGTTGAAAGGATTGACCATCTCAGTCACTAAACAAAAATGTATCACCTAAATCACAGTCCATTAAGCATGGAAAATTTTAAGACCCCCCTCCCCTAAATTTCTATGTATAATAAATGGATGAATCCCCGTGATATATAGGAAAATATGAAGAAAATTTTATCAATGCTATATAAAGTATAATTTTTTGGAAAATATCTCATTGAATTGTATAATCTTGTAAAATCTTGGCAAATCTTTTGCTAAATTATAAATCCTTGTCAAATCTTAGTGAATCTTTTACTAAATTATAAAACCTTGTAAAGTCTTAGCAAATCTCTTACTAACTTATAAAACCATATAGTAATAAGATAAACAATACAAGAAACATGTCAAAATACCTTACAATTCCCAAATAAAAAAGAAGTAAAAAAGACAATGGAATCCTAGTTTGCTCCACCCATGGTCTGTCCTAGAAAGAAGAACACAAACATAAGTAGAAACAAGATGGCAGTGGTTATAAGAAACATCATGACCCCCTCCATGCCCAAATACGAATCTATGAATGAAGTCCCAACCCCCATTTGTTATGCCCCAAACACCCACAATAACATTATCGTCGGATTATCGATCACGAGCTTCACAATCCTCATGTTTCTTGGAAAAAAATTGATCTAAGGCGTCGGGATTCAGAAATATCCTAGATGCAAATGGGTCACTATAAGACTTGGTAGTAAATATCAAATTCCCTTCTAAGGTGTGCATTAATCAACATGCAAAAAAATATTCAACCCATAAATTCTGGCCATTTCTAGAAATTGGGGGCAAATGTAAGTTCCCTAGCTATTTTCATTGGTGAAAAGAGGTTTAAATCCATTTTTAGAGGGGCAAAATTGTTCTATCTTGGATACCCTTTTTGAATTCGACAGGGATAATGTCCTATTAATTAAAAGTAAATAATAAAAAAATGTGGGCTAATCATACCTAACAAGTGTTAAATAAAAAAATAGCCCATGAAAATTTTAAAACCCCTAAATTTAGCCCATGGACTAATATTAACCCTAAAATTTTCCATGCCATTTAGTTGAAATAGATTACCTTGATATAAAGTAAGTTTGGATAGATTATTCATTAATAATGTGAATACAACAAAAATATAGTTCCTATAATGTAATCTAATTTTGGAAAGAAAAAATCATAAAACTTAAATTTGAAAAAATATTATGTTTTAGTTTTTTTTTAATGTTTTTGTAACATTTACTATAAATATAAATCACACTGAGTATATTTTATAATAATTAATTTAAAATCAAATCTCATTGTCTAAGATGAATGAATACCTTGAATTGTAAGATTATATGAATTCTGAAATTACGAATCAAGAATTGTTTTGTGAAAATTGTTTATATGATATATAACATGTTTACCATTCATATTCATAAGAGTTTAGAAAATTGGAAGATCAAATTTTTATATTATATAAAAAGAAATATATATAAAACTTAATCTTCTTAAAAATTTATTTTTATCTAATTTAAAGAGGATGATAATTTAAAATTTTATTTTCAATAAAATTAAATTAAAGAAACAAATAAATCAAATAAATAAATAACCGTAAAATTAAATTATGATTTAATTTTTTTTCCCAAAAATACATATTCAAAAATATATATCCATCTTTAGAATTAAAATGGCAATTATAACATAAAAAAAATATATTAAAAAAAATCTTAACCTAATAATTGCATAATTAAAATGTATTTCTAAATTTATATTTTTAAATATTATTTATCATAATTATAATAAAAATATTATATTATATTACTAAATAATTTTATTGAAGACTTTCAATTAATTTTTTTCTAACCTAACTAGTGGAATTATAAAATCTGATTTTATTTGTAAAACATATCGACATGTTCATAATTTGAATTATAAACCTTAGTTATTTAACTTCATTTATAATTTTCAATATAAGGTCTATAAATTTGTAGCAATCATTAATTAAAAATAGACTAATCATTTATCAAACCCATGCAATACATATTATAAAGGATTATTGAAATATTTTTACTTCAAAGTTCAAAGAGAATGTGGTGTTAGGAAGATTTAGAGGTTAAAAGAAAATTACCATATTATAAAGACATCATTTACCCTAATCTTGAGGATTAAAACTACCTTTCTATCTTAAAGAGTTCAAAGAAAAAAAAATATCACCAAGATTATAACAAACTCTCACGAGCTTAATAGTGAAACTAGATGTAACACCCCGGTTTTGACCCCATTTTCATTAAAAATGTATATGATGTATATATTGTAATTAATCATGATGTGGAGCTAAAGGAAAAAGCCCCACCATTGATTTAGCATTTTATGTTTCAGCGATTAAAATTGATGACGATGGTATTCCGTACTAGCCATGCACATTATAATTTGGACATCATGTACATATGCAATTTAATTAAAATACCCACTGTTACACATATATCTCGTCGTCATCATGTGATGAGGTCCCAAACATCAGTATTTTCCCTAAATCCCAAGTTGTGAAGTGAAAATATTAGCCCAGACTTCAATCTTGCATACGAAAATCCAGCACCACTTCTGCCCTCAAGTCAAGGAGCGTTACCTTCTTTAGTAATTCCTATAGTCTCTTGATAGTAGGCGATGCCACTGCATTTACCTCTTGTTCAAGGCACGGTTTTGCCCTGTCACCGCTCTGTCATAGTGGAGTAGAAGCGGTGCCCTTGGTAAGAAGTGAAAAAGAGAGGTTTCCACAAAGCTTCTCAAAGGAAGGCTTCGTGGCACCCTTATCCCTACTCCCAAGGAGCACTTGGACTCAAGATCCATCCTTTTGGGATATCCTATCCACCTCACCCACCATTTACTCAACCATTCTTATCCTCCCAAGGCCTATAGAAGCAGGCTCATTCCCCATGGTGGAGAGAGAGCAAAGTTATGTTGTTGCATTGACATTCTAGCCTAAATCAGTAGGGTGAGCATAGGAGGAGCAAGTTGGAGCTTTTGGGGATAAGGCATTGGCATGTGAAGGAGCATATCAATACTAAGGCGAAGGTTGTAAACTTCTTCTTTATTATTAATGCAAAGTTGGTTCCTTTCCTGTAAAGTATGTTGATTTATAATCATGTATTTTATTGTTGGATTCCTTAGTCACTGACATAGATTTTGTGGTTTATATTCTGGTGCTTTTGATCTTGTTTGTTGGTTTCATGTGATTATGAAAGTACATCCGTGAAGGGATATCACCACAGGAAATAGCTACACCACTCCATTAAAGGGACTCATTCCAAATTTCCACAACTTCTAGGGGAAGTCTTCCATCTCTGTTGTAACTCATTGTTCTAGATATGAACCATTCAGACTAGAGGAACAACTCTTGTCCACAAGAGGTGCATTTTTCCTAGCAACAAATGTGGCGACTGCGCTGGGGAAGAGCTTTCAGTACATATGATCTTCCTTGGTATTCAAACTCTTTTCTAAAATAAAAGCTCCAATCTTTCGTTGGTAAGATCTACTAGTTGATATAGTAAGATCTTGTTTCAGTTGATCAGATCTACTAGATGATCTAGTGAGATCTTGGTTTGGTATTATCATATTTGTTCATATCTGAGTCATTCTTACCTTTTGTACTTCATATTCCTGTCAATTCATGATTTTGATGCCAGTATTACAGTAGCTAACTTTGTTTTTTTCGCCATTATTTTGTTTTTTGACTTCTACAGGACACCATGCAGGAACAGTGGTAAATAAGCGGTGCCACCGCCTGTGTTCAGTTATTAGTAAGGGGTGCCACCACCTTTTTTCAGTTATCAGGAAGTGGTGCTGAGCCAAAACCGCTCTATCACAAACCCTCGAGAAGCGGTGCTAGGTAGGTCCTTTTAAGACTTGTCATTTCAAATTTTGGTTTGTTTTTGCTTTCAGTTCTAAATTTTGGGCTTCTTTACAGATATCTGAGTAGTTAGATTCAAAATTTGGATGTGGTAAATGCTTGTTTTGTTGAAATCAAAAATCTAGATTACACTCATCAGTTCGATTGCTTGTATGTTGGTTTTCATTTTCACAAAGGAGTGCTTGGAAGCATTGCTTAGCTAGATCTCTTCTTGTTGTTTGATAAGACTGAAAAAGGAAGACTTTCTTGTTGGTTTTTGTTTTCATTTTTCGTTAAAGTTTATGAAAGAATTCTTTTTGCTTTCGAAAATTTTTTTTTGTTGATATTTGGTTATAATTTTGTTTGAAGATGAATTATTGGATCTCATAAGCTTTCATATCTCCATTTTCTTCTTTCTTTTTACACTCTTGTCTCATGAAAAGAAATATATATCATAGTTTTAAGTTAAATCTTTCCATTTTCGAAGAAAATTTGAAAAAAACACTTAGTGTTCGTTTGAGTATTTTTGTCTTTCTTTTTACAAAAAGAGATCTCACCCTATTTGCTTTCTTTCAAAGATCATATTAGAAGTGTGTTGCTTGTTTGTATTCTCGGAAAAATTTGTTTAGTTAGATTGTTTGGGAAAGTTTTGGTTTTGAAACAAAATTGAAAAGAAAATACTCTCTCCTTCTCATAAGTAAGCATGCTTTGAATGGTAAAGTGAAGAATTTTTATATCATAATTGTATGGTTTTACTTTTTTGTCATAACTCCATGTATTCACCTAACCGTTCAACTTAAAATTAATGGTATCTATAGGCTAAAAATATTAGTAACTTGAGTGATAGGTTAGAGACGTGTTTCGGCATCGTAAAACGTAGGAGTTGTCATTTATTATTTGCATTGAAACCAAGGATCTATGTGTTTCTTCCACGTACCGTCGGTATATAGAACAACCTTTCACATACCCTTGAGGTATATCGAAAGGTACTTCACGTACTCGATTGTATATCGGAAGGCCCCTTGTGAACGGTTGTGCATCAGAAAACACTATTATGGATTTGAACTCCCACATACCTTGTGTATATTGGGAGGCCCTCCTAGGATTCCTGAGACCATCTGAGAAAATATCTTTTGGTCATCTTGTTGGAACAATACACCGAGAACATCACTTAGGGATATTACTACGAACGTGCCATCTAGGTAGTCGGGTATTCAAGTGAGGTACGATTGATCCTCCTTGTCGTGTTTTACTGTTAGACCCTGCAGTATATAGTGAGTTGCAAAAACTTAACAATCCTGGTGAGGAACCGGCTTATATCAGCCCCTCTAGTCACTTAAGTTTTCTTGTGGCATGTAGTTTGTGTAGGAGAAGTTTTGTGTGATTTTCTAGTTTTGAAATCCTAGGTTAGGTTTTAGTGACCATACAATTTGGTTGAGTTTCAGTTGAGACGATCCAGAAGAAACCAAAGCTTACCACCCGAATTCCTCCTGTCACAGGGGAGAGCCCAATGGAAGCCACAGATCAAGGAGCTACAACTGACTCCCATGTGGAAGGAAGCACAATTGTGGAAAGCAGAGAACAATTCACTGCTTACGTTAATCCCTTGGTCCAACAGCCTCCTATGGTCGACACCTCCTTTCATTTCCCGAGGGAAGGTCTTACTAGTCCTGTTGAAACTGAATATGGCCCTAATGCTCCTTTTTGGAGAATCTCTATGGGTCAAGCCCTTTCCAAATTTGGGGTTACTAGGCCTTCTTTTGTTAATCCTTCACCAAGTGAGGATGAGCATAGAAGTATCCATGCTTCTCTTGATCGCGCTCACAATTTTCAAGAGAGAGTGGAAAGAATTATTCCTTCACCCATACCTCATAAAGAACCTATGTCGTCTCTTTTACCCCATATTTTGGATCCATGGCCTTTTGGATATCATTCACTTGCTGAGACTTTGTCTCCTATTAATGATCTTCCGGTTCATGGTATGAGTTCTCATAATCCAGGTCAAACCTCCAACCCTACAGTTTTAAATCCTAGGTCTATTTCTAGTCCTCCCATACCCTATGTAGATGGGGAGCAATCCTCAGCTCAAATGGTGTCAGTACATTCCAACACTGGGGGGCCACCCCCGGTGCGAGTTACGTTATCTGTTAGTGGAGTTTCTACTAGTGCTAGACATAATTTTGCTATAGTACAACCCACAGTGGTTGTTCCTCCCACCCACACCAATATGGTAAACCCTCTATCGAGTTCAGGCCAACCCTTAGGAGAATAACCTGCAATCAACCAACCTTCTTGGAGTTATGGTTACCCAAGGAATCAAATACCTGTAGGAAATATGAACTATCAACCTACATCCCTTACCCCAGAAACACGTTTATGCCGCGGGGGAAACCTAATTGGTCCTACATGCTAGTAATGGGAGGAATGCCTATTCATACTACCGAAGGTTCTGGAGGGCCACCAGGTGGAGGCCCACCTAGTGGAGGTCCACCTTACAGAGGACCGCCATTGGGGGGACCACCACCCAAAGGCCCGCCACCTAGAGGCCCACCTTAGGGAAGACCACCACCCGGAGGCCCACCTTCTAGAGTTCCACCACCTGGGGGTCCACCTTCTGGGGGACCACCACCTAGGGTTACACCACCTACAGGCCCGCCACCTCCAGGTGTCCCTCCTCCTAGAGGTCCATCCCCTTCGGGAGGATCTTCAGGAGGATCATCCGCCCATATACCATCCCAACAGCCTGTGTATCAATCAACCTATGGTCCTACTAGTGTGCATATGCCTTATAAATAACACTAGTACGTCGAACCTAATTGACAAAATCCATTCCTATTAACTTTGGACTTGCCTGATTTGTCCAAGTTGATTAATGATCCCATTCAACACAACCCTTCATGGCCTGCTATTCCAATCAAGTTACCATTAGACATTCCAAATTTTTATGGGAATAAGGGAGATGATCCCAAAAATCATGTCATGATGTTCCATCTGTGGTATTCCTCCAACTCGTTGATGGATGACTCTATTCGTTTGAGACTCTTTCATCCCACTTTGACCGGTATGGCCACGAAGTGGTATATTGAACTTCCACAACATTTGTTTATGGATTTTAGCTCATTGGAAACTGGTTTTATCACACACTTTCAGATACCCATTCGTTATGAAATGGGTACGGACCTTTTAACCTCACTTCGTCAAAATACCTCCACGCACATTTTGGACCATATCCATGAGTGGAGAAGGCAGAGACGACTTATCAAAGCTCCCATCTCGGACCAACTATTAGCTTATTGGTTCACGAAATCCTTATTGCCTCCCATTTCTTGAGATGTGGCCATGGGTGGTGCTATTATCGAAGAACAGACTATCAGTCATGCTCAATATCTGGACTTGGTTTATTCCCAATCCAAAACTTTGTATGGCCTAATCCCTCAAGCTCCTCGTCCTAGCATGGACCTTGCTAAGCCACCCGTAGAGACTTCTGTTGATGGGGTTGTTGGTTCAATCCATCCCTCATTAGCAGCCAAACCTGCCAAGCAACCCAATGCTTCTAATGCTACTCCTTCAAATCCTACAATTTTCACTGAGTTAAATGCTATCCAAAGTACGCAAACACCCGACAATAAGAAAAAAAGTAAAGGAAAAATTAAAAAACCTGGAAACCAACTGGAGAATCCCAAGGCTACGACCATAGAGAATAACAATAAAGGGAAGAGAAAGGCCAAGTACCCTTTCTTTTTATGTGGCGGTGATCACTTCATGAAGGAGTTCCCTCATCATGAAGAGATTAGTAAATTTCTAAAAATTAATCCCACCCTAGCGGTGCGAACCGATCCCTTCCCATCTTAGCAACAGTTAATAGTTCACATGTCTAATCAAGGGACCTATAGTTCTACAGAAGAAATCAGAATGATGTCCTTAGATACCATCAATTTGAATACTCGTAGTCATTCATACGACAAGCCAATAGAGAAGAAATATGAAAATCCTTCTTTCGAGAAAGTTCCTTCTACTGGTTCCCCTCCATCTTCAGCTAATGGCCCTCTTGTCATCGAGAAACCTAATCTCGATTTGATTCTATGACCACCAAAGGCTACCCTTAGGAAGGTTGTTTTTAATCCCAATTCCCAAGCTACACAATTCTACAATGTGGTTGAATATTTTTTGCAGGCACCCTATGCAATGTCTACCCTAGAGGTACTACAAAGTTGTCCAACGCAGCGTAAAAACCTGTTAATGGGTTTGGGGGAATTAGACCCATATAACACCAACCTAATCCATTTTAATGTGGAAAACTATAAATCCAAATTACCTCACCAACTTTCATTTCAAATTGCCTCTAGAGTAGTTGGGAGAAAGGTCCATTAGACTGTTCTGGATGAGAGAGCTTCAACCTCAGTTTTGTTTGTATCATGTTGGAGAGCCATTGGTTCTCTTGAACTTACAAAGTCACCTATGACCTTAAAATATTTTGATGGATGAGGTTTCCAGTCTCATGGTTTGTTACCAACCCTTTCAGTTGATCTTGGGGGCAAGATTGTTTCCATTAAGATGGAAGTGGTCGATGCCCTATTGGATTATAATCTTCTATTGGGGAGAAACTAGTACTATGCTATGACTGTCGTTTCTTCGACAATCTTTCAAACTCTCCAATTTCCTCATTTGGGGAAGATTGTAACTATCAATCAACTTGAATTTTGTTCACCAGATGTTACTACTCCCACTGCGAATAACATCCCTATGCTAGGTCATTCCCCTCCTCCTTATAAGTTGATTGGGGTAGGTATGCTGAAGGATTCAACCCTCATGGGAGTGTTTTCGTCAACCCCTCCTAGTATGGAAGTAGTGACCATGAACATGATTTCCATGACTGGTTATAGTCCTAAAGGAAAAGCAGTTGTTGAGTCATCTTCTCTTAGCCCTTATGAAGCACTTTGCAATGTTGTGCAATCTACTTCTGATGTCCATTATGATGATCTTCATCTAGTGGCTTCGAATCCTTACCACTTGCCCTACCGGCTAGAACCATCCCTCCCTACTCTAGACTATCTATCCCAGAATTTTCCTTCAGACGATTCCATCATGGAGATTATGAGTACAGATGAACCCGTATGAGAAGATCACCATCACAGATCTTCTTTTCTTCCTAATTCCAGTTCGGTAGATTTTTACCTCGTATCTCTTATCAGAACTGATATTGTCACCAATCCGCAAACACCTATATTTTTGCAAGACATAGATTCTGAAAGAAATCTTTGCAACATCACTAAGAAAACATCGATTGACATATCAGTCAAGCCCGGAACTGTTGAGCACGTCCATGTAGGCCAGAACTTCTCGAAAGATGAAACTGAAAGTTATAGATCTATTTTCAAATAATTTTGTGATATTTTTTCCTGGACGTATGAGGAGATGCCTAGGATCGATCTGTTAATTGTTGTACTCGAAGTTAGAAGGAAGGTTGTGACTGTTAAATGTGAAGTGGAAAAACTTCTGAAGGTGGGGTTTATTTATCCCATACCCCAAACAGAATAGGTATCTAATATTGTCCCTTTGACTAAGAAGCAGGGAACTATTAGAGTCTATTTCGATTTTCGAGACTTAAATAAGGCTTGTCCTAAGGATAATTTCCCTACTCCACATATTGATCAGATCATCGCTAATTGTGTTGGGAATGTCATCTTTTCTTTTATGGGTGGATTTTTTTGCTACAATCAGATAGAGATTATGCCCGCTGATCAGCATAAAATGACATTCATTTTCATGGGGGGAACCTTTGCATATCGAAAGTTACCTTTTGGCCTAAAGAACTTCGGAGCTACATTCCAGCGAGCCATGTCCTATGCCTTTCATGATATCAAGCACAACATGGAGTCATACCTTGACGACCTCCCAACTCATTCACGACAATGGGAGGACCATCGAAGGCACCTTAGAGACATTTTCCTTAGATGTCACCATTATAACATACGATTAAATCCACACAAATGTGTCTTTTGTGTTGAGACTGGACATCTTCTTGGCTTCGTGGTTTCCAAATATGGCATCTGGATTGATCCTTTGAAAATTGATGCTATCCTAGCCTTACTCATCATGACAAATATTACCGAGCTCCAAAGTGTGCAAGGGAAGGTAAACTTTCTTCATTATTTCATGTGCAACTTCGCATAGAAAATGCACGGTTATATGCGTCTCCTAAAGAAAGACACTCCATTCTTTTGGGATGACCAATCCCAATGATATTTTGATCATTTGAAGCACACTCTGACCCATTCACCCATGATACACCCCCTAGATTACTCAAAATAATTTATGTTTTACGTTGTCTCCTCCCCTACTACCATTGTAATGGTTCTAGCGTAGTACAATCCCAATGGCCAAGAACACATGATATATTACCTAAGTAAGAGTCTCATTGAATCTAAAACCAATTACTTGCATGCGGAGAAGTTAGCTCTGGATACGGTCATTGCTGTACAAAAATTTTGTCATTACATTCTAATTCGTACCACAACTGTACTTGCAGATAAAAAACCTATGTACTACATTCTAACTCGTCAGGTACTAGGGGCAAATATTCGTGTTGGATTGTTATCTTACAGGAATTTGATCTTGATTTCACCAAGGATACTTCAAAGAAATACTTGGTTTTCGTGGAGTTGATGTGTGACCTTCCCTGTGCTTTCACAAAAATTGAGCCCAATGATTCATTCCCGAATGAATTTTTGTTCTTGATAAGCACAACTGATGCATGGTATGGAGATTTGATTATCTATCTCTAGACTACGATATTTCAGCCTAACATATCCTGTGACGATCATCGTCATATCCGTCACCACACAAATTACTATCTCATTTTGAATGATACATTGTACCAACATGGTATTGATTCCATCCTTCGACGGTTCCTTACACATGAAGAGGTTGAACAGGTTCTGAATGACTGCCACTCTGGAGCATGTGGTGGTCATCTTTCTAGGATGGCTACAACCCAGAAAATCCTTCGCGTTGGGTACTTTTAGCCTTTGATATTTAAAGATTGTCATGAAGCGGTTAAGAAATGCCCACCTTGTCAACACTTTTATCCAATGAAGTGCACCCATCCTACTGCTTTACACCCCGTCATTGCAGTTGGCCCTTTTTCCAAGTGGGGTATTTATTTTATGCATTGTAAGCCTACCTCATCCGGGGGGGCATGGTTACATCATCGTAATCGTGGATTATTTCACAAAATGGGTTGAGGCAATGCCTACATATGCAAAGGATGGTAAGACTACTGCCCTCTTTTTATTCAAACATGTGATAACTAGGTTTGGAGTCCTACAAGCCATAGTCACTGACCACAGATCTCATTTCTAGAATCAGATGATGGCTGAGTTGAGTGCCAAGTTGGGTTTCTGCCATGAAAACTCAACTTCGTATTACCCACAGGCTAATGCTCAGGTCGAGTCCATTAACAAAGTTTTTAAAACTATGTTGTGTAGGATGGTTGGAGATCACAAATCCAATTGGAACTTGACTCTCGTTTCCACACTTTGGGCTTATAGGACTTCATTAAAAATAGTAACTGGTTTCACACCCTTTCAGTTGTTTTATGTACTGGAAGTTGTCCTCCCTATCTAGTGTCAAATCCCGACACTTAAAATCATAGTATAAATTCTCCCAAACACTTCCACTAAGGAAGAGAGACTTTTGTACTTGACCAACCTTGATGAAAGTAGGAGAGATGTTGCCTTGGCTAACGAGGCACACAAAAAATGCGTCAAGGAAAAATATGACAAGTTTGTTTAACCTCGTGTCTTTAATGAAGGTGACCTAGTCCTGAATTATGATCAGAAACATGATAAACTAGTGAAGGGAAAGTTTGAATCCATGTGGTATGGTCCCTTTGTCATTAGTAAGGTCTTAGAGAAAGGGGCTTATGAGCTTGCAGATTATGATGGGATACCCTTCGAGAAACCTCGCAATGGGTTGTACCTGAAGAGGTGCTATGCTTAAGACATTTATGTATGGTACCTTGTATATATGTATATTTGGCTTTCAGTGTGTTTTGTCATTTTCAATATGGTTTTGGGTTTGATGTCCATATTGTTTATACCATGTTTTGGTTATGCAGATTCGATTTCTTTCTATGGTTTTGCTGATGGATTTCTATGGTTTCATTGATGGTGCATACTGTCATACCTTGAACCTCGCTTCAGTAGCTTAGGTGTTGTATTCCCCAACTCACGATTTAGTCAGTTCGGGAGCGGTTTGTATTGGTTCAGCTACCAAAAATATCATTGAGTATCAGGAAGTGATAGGTTTATTCATTGAGGATGCATCTCGAGACATTCATGATTTGGTAGTATTTATGGACTCTCAGCTAATGGTTTGTCACCTAAATCATGTTTACGCTATCATGAACCCCACACTTCTCTGCCTCTTTCAGAGAGTGCATTTTCTAGAAAGTTATTTCGATTCCATTACTTATAGGCATATCCCTAGGTCTAATAACATGATTGTTGATTCATTATCAAATTACATTCTATACTGGTATATTGCCCATTCATAACTTTTAAAAATTAAGACATGGTCAATCATAAAGTAAAATAAATAGTAGAAGACATGTAAAATACATGTAATATAATTCATCCATTTGAAGCANGTGTGTGTGTGTGTGTGTGTGTGTGTGTGTGTGTGTGTGTGTGTGTGTATATATAAAGTGTTTTTACAAAAAATGTGGTCACGAGACCTCGTTTGAAGCACTGTGGCTTTCAGGCATACAAAATGATACAAAAATCCTGAAGCTAGAGAGCTTTCAGGGATACATCATGCAAACTACTCTAATGGTGCTCGTGGTAGCAAATAATGGCCCTTTCTACCCTACGTAGCAAGCGATTGAAGCGGCCTAATACTCTCGCAGTTTGTCTCTAAAACCTCCTAGGGAGGTCATCTATAGTAGCATATGAGATATCCAGAGTTAGTTGATCCAAGTTTTACTTCGGCTCCATGAGCTCATCATCACCTCTATGGACAAAGCAAGCTCCTGCTCGCCTATCCGTTGGGGAGGATCCCCGAGGCCGTGCATCACCAACATCTGCATGCAAACATTAGGTCTTGTTATCATCCATAAAAATCATAAAACATAAAAATATAAAAACATAATCAATATCTTGGGTATTGCTTGTAGTGGTAGATCGGGATCTCCTCGGAAGTCAGTCCATGCATATGCATAGTCCTCAATCATGAGGATTTGATCACTCAACAAACGGAAGAAGAGAGCCTCGAATTTGACCTTGGCCTCGCCAACTCCTGTGCAGGCCATGATCTCCACCCACCGCAGATGCAGGGGTCCCTATCTCTAAGCTCTGTGAATACAACTTGGGGCCTCAAGAGAGGTACCCTCTCAAATAAGAAGCATGCTAGGATGGTCCCATACCTGAACTATTTCATCTCTCCTTGTCGACATTTCATCAGTTGATCTTTGAACACAGGTAGTAGTTCCTCAACCTAGTTGAATATCGTGGGTGCCATGGCCTCCAGGGCATACAACATATGTTCCCGGGATGCTTGGTGGGGCCCTTGGATCCCTGCCACATTCTACATAGTAAATAAGATGGTCTGAAGTGGTAGATCCCTCACAACCTTGATTGGGATCTTCTTACTTGGCATCTTTGTCCCTGGATAGCAGTGGAGAACAATAAGTTCCTGTGTAGTTATGTCCCCTCCTCGGGAACCAATTAGAGAAATAGGTTCTCCTCGTCTAGATAGCCCTGTCAGGAAATAAATATCCTCCACAGCCACAATATGGAGTCCCACCTCAAAATACTGTTGTTCTGGATTCCACATTCGTAGGATGTACTCCAGTAATCGTGCATGTGAAAGCATGCTAGGAGCACAAAAGAATTTTAAGAGGCCATAGCCTATTAGGGAATCTATGTAACCCACATCTCTTGCGGCACAGACATCGTCATCATCATGTTGTCTCCCCTTCCAAGTCACCATTTTTGACCCAATGACCTGTCAAAAAACATTAATGAGCCATTTAGAAACATATTCAACCATTGAAATTGCTTAAGAACTCTTATTTTGACTAGGGCTTATGTTTTTGGGGAATCACAGCCAGCACCGTGCCTGTCTCCTTAGAACAGAGCGGTGCCACCACCTGAGAAAGCCTAAAAAAGCACGGTTCTTATCATGCACCGCTCTTCCTGTGAAGGCTAGAAGCTGTACCCGACATGCATTTTTTAGGTTTTCCCTTAAGTCCCAAAACTCAACAAAAATAAAAAATGGAAACCACGAAAAATGAAGAGGGGGATTTTAGCTCTTACCTGAATCTAACGGCTCAGGAAAATGGACGGGTTTTTGGCTCCACAATCTCTGATTGAAATCTGCACTCCAATTCTCCCAAAATGCTCTCCAAGTTTTGGTAAATGGTTAATGAGTTGGTTTTTTACTATTTACTTTGGTTTTTATAAAGGATTTTTAGGGTTTTATATTATTTTCAATGTTTTTTTAATCATTTTCATTAAAAACACCTTTTATATAGTTTATAAAAGTCAATTTTAAATGTTTTTGGGAGACTAATCGCCCTTTTAAAAAATTTGCAGGAATAAAAATGAACAATATTGTCTATGGGGAAGTTCATTTTTGACTTTTTTGTTCTTCTAGAAAACGAAAAAGGTCCTTGAGCATTCATTTCAACACTTTGATCATGCTCCCTAAACCTAGTATCAAAGTTCTGAGTCTTTTTTCAATTCTTTTTAGGCTCTTAAAAACCATTCATCGTGAAAAGAAACCTAATGGAGTCTTCTTTAAACTCTTTTCGGACTCCCTAAATGTGAAAATATTGTCGAGTGAACTTGTCTTCTTCATGCTCATAAAAGTTCTTGAAGAGTCATCTTTTCAATGGTAGTTTATCTCTTTTTCAGTTCAAATTGACTAATTATGAAAAAGAACCCTTGGGAGTCTTCTTCCATTTTCGTTCAGACTCTCTAAACATGAATGAAGCCGAGTTAACTTTCATTGGACTCCTTAAACCAAACACTAAGAGACCCTCTTTTTGGAACGAACCCCTCCTTTCTCAGGTTCCTAAAACGTATGAAAATGGACTTGTCTCCAGACGAGTTGCAACGAGTGTTTGTTACCCTCTTTGAACTCGTAAAAATGAAAAGAGGCACTCATTATTCATGATGGGGAAATTAAGGGAAGGGAATCAATTCATTTTGCAAATAAAATGGCAGTTCGTAGTCACCTTTGAGCATGGCACTTGTCTGCATTTGATTCAATCAATTGGGTAATCAACTTGTCTCCGAGTCGATCCACTTTCATAAGTCATGTCACTCCTTTGAGTCTTTCAAAGAATGCATTTTCCATTGTCGCATTGTGCTCCGCCTCGTCAAGTCAATGCTGCCAAGTCTTTTGTCGTGTCGCCCAATGTTCAAAGGGAAGTTGAAAGTTTACCTATTCAGTCAAAACAACTTTTGTGTTAGTACCTTTTGATTCAGTCCTATGGTTACATCATCTACAACATTCTAGAACTTTGTTCCAAGTTTCGTGTCTTCGATGTGGGATTCATCATGGCCCACCTTCGTTGAGACTATTCCTATCGACATCGGCTCATCATCTGGGAATTAATATTAGAAACAAGTTTAGTACCTTACGATCTATATGTCTTAATGATTGATTCTCTTTCTCTCGACATAGGTGCACATCACTGAACTTTGATCGATAGACTCGATTGAGTGTTCGACATCAAATCATCTATTCACACTCGGGATATTGTAATAGGGTACCTTGGGAATCATTGATATCAATGATGATCTCCCTCGCACTTGTTAATGGTTCACATGATTGACCAGTAATCAAGTGGTTTTTACCATGTTCGACTTCAAATCATTGTAATCACATGGATAGAATCGTACTTTATGGAAGATGATACAAAGACCCTGGGTATCTGTTAAAAGCACTCGTAGATTTCTCCCCAGGTTGCGATGGAGTATATTGTATGAATTCCCAACATGGATCCACATTTGTATGGTCATGGCTGTGCTCAAATTTGTGTTCATTTGACATAGATCTATAGTGTATTTTTGGTAGCTATGTCCCAAGTTTGAGTCCTCTATCACATGGATCTACGATGTATTCTAGTAGCCATGTTTGTTAATCTCTCTTATGGATCTGCCTTGTATTGGTCTACAGCCATGATGAGGACACATTTGTTCATGAGTCAAAAGTATTGATGTATTGTATATGCCTGGTTGATGATGATCTCCAATCAAGCTAATTCTTTCCTCGAAGTGATAACTTGCTCTTTCAAAGCTCTCACCTATCGTATCCTTCTAGCCGCATGCTTTGGGGGGCATTCTGTTACACATATATCTCATCATCATCATGTGATGAGGTCCCAAACATCAGTATTTTCCCTAAATCCTCAGTTGTGAAGTGAAAATATTGGCCCAGACTTCAATCTTGCATATGAAAATCCAGCACCGCTTCTTCCCTTAAGTCAAGGAGCATTACCTTCTTTAGTAACTCCTACAGTCTCTTGATAGTAGGTGGTTCCACTACATTTACCTTTTGTTCAAGGAGTGGTTATGCCTTGTCACCGCTTTGTCATAGTGGAGTAAAAGAGGTTCCCTTGGTAAAAAGTGAAAAAGAGAGGTTTCCACGAATATTCTCGAAGGAAGGCTTCATGGCACCCTTATCCATACACCTGAGAACCACTTGGACTCGAGATCCATCCTTTTGGGATATCCTATCCACCTCACCCACCATTTACTCAACCATTCTTATCCTCCCAATACCTATAAAAGCAGACTCATACCCCATGGTTGAGAGAGACCAAAGTTATGTTGTTGCATTGACATTCTGGCCTAAATCAGTAGCGTGAGCGTATAAGGAGCAAGTTGGAACTTTTGGGGATAAGACATTGGCATGTGAAGGAGGATATCAACACTAAGGCGAGGGTTGTAAACCTCTTCTTTATTATTAATGCAAAGTTGGTTCCTTTCCCGTAAATTATGTGGTGTTATAATCATGTATTTTACTATTGGATTCCTTAGTCATTGACATATATTTTGTGGTTTATATTTTGGTGGTTTTGATCTTGTTCGCTGGTTTCATGTGATTATGCAAGTACATCCATGAAGAGCTATCACCACAGGAAACAACTGCACCACTCCATCAAAGGGACTCATTCCATACTTCCAGAACTTTTAGGGGAAGTCTTCCATCTCTGTTGTAACTCATTTGTTCTAGATCTGAACCATTCAGACTAGAGGAACAAATCGTGTCTACAAGAAGTGCATTTTTCCTAGCAACACCCACAACTAGCTATGGAAATGAAACATTAAAGAGATGGGGGCATGATTCCTAAGGATAGGGGAACCAAATTTCAAAGGGAGAACCCATCAAGCTATCAACTACATTTCTTGTCTTATTCACCCAATCCTTTATTTCTTCTAGAGGTGGTTGAGTTAGTTATTACATGGGAATGGGCAAGGTATGGAGGCCAATTTCGAATTGGGCAAAGCACCCATTTTTGGAAAAACGTGTTTTGACTCCGTGGGGAAGTAAAAACCAAAAAAAATGCATGCCCGTTCTATTATGCATTCATGTCCTCCATTCCTCATGCAAGGGGAAGCTTGCAGATCTCTCTTTCCTTCACGTTTTTGTCTGATGTGTGTTTCTATCACGTTTGGGGGCAGTTTTCTTCATTTTTCCCATGGCTAGGAAATCCCTTTTGTAATGCTCAGTGGTTGGGTTGCCACCATCACGATTTGTTGCATCTCCTCATTATTTTCCAAGATGGAAATCCGTTTTTGGTAGTGCCCAGTGAATAGGAGAAGAGACCATGATTTATGGGTGTTTTTTGAGGCCGTTTTTACCCACGTGAAGCCAATGAACGTTTTGTGAAATCGATTTTGGTTCCCAGGGATGTTTTACCCATCCACCATTATTGAATTTGGCTTCCAGGACTTTTTTGTCCATGCCATAACTTGTAACTTGTAGTGGGTGCATCTTTTGTTTTGGTACGAATTGGTTTGGAGTGCAATTGGGTCTGAACTAGCCTGATAAACCTAGTGTAGGAAGGAACCTCACAAACAGACCTAAAGGGGTTGGCTTTATTCTTTGAACACCCAAAAGAGAACTGGAAGGGAAGGCATAGATCGAGGGACTATGTAGCAGAGAAGGGGATGCTTCCTTGTGTTGCGCTTGTAGATGTTTTAGGATCCAAGCCCGCTCTGGTGCAGGTGTCCATAGCTCTGTGTTTGAGCTCACTAGATTAGCAGTTCAAGTTTCCCACCTCCTTAGTAGCCTAATTAACCCAAATGTAGTTTTGGCTTGGCTAAATTTTGATGTGTCTTTGGTTATGTGTGAGCCTGCTGTAGCTCCCTTATTCCTTATGGTAATCATGCCCAGCTTGGGGGTGGCAGTGTTGTTGAGATATTGATGAGCACACTGGCCTATGGTTGGGTGGAACGTTGCAGCGACATAGATGGTTGCAGGACAGACTCCTTTCAAGATAAGCATCTCTTGTGTTTTACCTCTGCAACTGTATTTATTTGCTTGATAAATTATGATGAACATGTTGAATGAAATGTATTTGCTTCTGATGTAGATTACATTGCATTATGCATCTGTGTATGTTTTTCATTTCCAAGACATTTTTTATTCTGTTCATGGGGCTTAGATCCCCGCTTAAATGATCTAGCACCAGCGTTGTAGTCGTGCCCTCTCGGGCGTGATTGGACGTGACACTAGACGCTTGACAACCCCTAAAAACGAAGTGGCTCGAAAGGGAAGATGAATTAGTTTCTCTTAGAATGCCCCACATTAGATCTCAATCTCATAATGTTTTCTCCAACACTGGCCTCTCTAACCTTCTAACTACTCGAAACTATGGTGAACTATGGACACTTCTCATGATTTTTTTTGAGGAGGAGAATAATATTTTTAAAACAAATCAAATAATCTTCTTTATCTTGTCTTTTCTCTTAATGTTCAATAGATCAAATTTGGTTTAGGTGCAGCTCAATCATCATCCCCATCATCATCATTATAAATTGATTTTATATATGTACTAAATAGAATTTGGTATAACCTTTTTTAATAAATAAATTTAGAATTAGACAACTTTGCTATCCTCTTTATTTTAATAATA
This sequence comes from Pseudotsuga menziesii, assembly GCA_001517045.1. Lineage (NCBI taxonomy): Eukaryota > Viridiplantae > Streptophyta > Pinopsida > Pinales > Pinaceae > Pseudotsuga > Pseudotsuga menziesii. Next base: position 921 of record LPNX010355807.1, on the reverse strand, counting down.
AAAACTAAATATTTTTTTAAAAATAAAATTACTTTATAAAACTACTACCCTTAAATGTCTCTCTCGAAAGTTAGAATCCATAAAATAATCACGAGTAAATAATAACAATAATAATAATAAAATTATTAAAATAAAAAAACAATATAATTATATAGATAATAATTACTTAATAATTTGATTGACTAATTATTAATAGTTAGTTATATGACTTTGAGTTAATGACCTATAAAAATATAAAAGTTAAAATAATGAATAAAATTAAGATTTGATGATGACAGCTAACATCCATTTAGATTAATTTAAATTTATATATTCTTAAAACAAACCTATTAAATTTATTTTTAAACCCATCTAAATATATGTTTTAATGTTTATTTTTAAGAATTATGTTTAAATTTTTTATTGAAATTATTAGATTTAGTAAAGTAAGTTCAATTTTTTTTTTTAATGTTAAATAAATAAAACTATAAAATAAATTTCATAGCTTTGTTTTAAGAATATATAAATTAAAATTAATTTAAATGGATGTTAGGGGCAAGAGCTATCCATTGAGCTGCAGAGCATTTAATGGGGCTGCAGGAGCTATCCATTGAGCTGCAGAGCATTTAATGGGGCTGCAGGAGGCCTGTAGCCCTGCAGCCCCATTAAATGCTCTGCAGCTCAATGGATAGCTCTTGTCTATTTGGATTGGTTTTAACAAATAAATTGACTTGACAACATACAACCTACCGGTCAAATTCAATCATTAATTTGGACAATGATACGCCGATTTGATGCATCCACACACACGTGCGTGGCTGAGCTTGTCCGAATTTGTGCATTTTTTTTCCTTAAATACATTGAATGTGACCACGCATTTATAGATTTCTATTCTTTATTGTCGTATTCAGACAAATAACACCAAACATCTTCTTTCCCACG
>LPNX010355794.1:128923-270767 GCA_001517045.1 Pseudotsuga menziesii | reverse complement strand
TTTATAGTCAATTTAGAAAAGTAACTCAACCATGGTTATTTATAGTGTGCATAAAAAGTAGTGTAGGAGGTGAGTTGTCATATATACCTACCCCATAAAACCGCTAACTCACAATATTTTAATATATCTTATATTTTTGTAGTACATCTCTTAGGAGGCCCATTTTTGACCTCAAATTCTCTCTAATGGAAAATAAACACATGAAAGCACAAAGCTGATACACAATATATATATGAAGCAAAAATGACTAGTGCCTTAAAATGGAGTCAAATCAATGAGATCAATGTGCTTGCATGTGCTTGGAGTGAATGTTTTGCGATTGCATATTGGTATGTTTTAAGTTAAAATTGAAGTATGAGTTGATTAAATTAGGCAAAAAAGTGGGGACTCCAGATATACCCGAGAGTACTTGGAGTATGTCCAAAACTAAACCTTCATGACTACCCGCAAGGAATATGAGGGCTGAAATAGAGTCTCTAGGGTTATTGTTCGTAAAGCACCCGTTAGGGTATGACAGAGATTGGCGCCCCGAGGTCACTTTTCAGAAGTTCCCGCTTCCTTTGGATATTTTTCCACCGTAAAGGTTTGATCTAGGTGTTGGATTTTCACCTGATGGTTTGTAAGTTGGGGAGAGTGAGTCCTAATTACACTAGTCACTCAAGTGATTTTGATACAGCTTGAATGATTGGATGAACCACAGCCAAGTGCATATCATACACAATGGAGTCTCGTAAATTTTAACAAGTTTTAAACTGGGTGTTCTTGTTTAAAAGAAAACCCTCCAAGAACCTCTTCCGATCCAAGTGGATCTCAATCAGGGAATCGAGGAGGGGTAAATTTTATAGTTACTTATAAACAAAATATAGAAGAAATCAAACAGATACACAATTCAGATTTCTTAATTAATCCTACCACGAATCTCTTTCCCCTTTCGGGTCAATCGGGAAATCATGGGGTAAGTATTATGATTACTTTGAAATGTGAGATATGGAGTATGGAATTAATAACAAGATAAAGTATACTACCCTGTAAATCAGATCAATTCTAGTAAAAAATAAATAAGCATAAAACGACGAAAAGGGCACCGACGCGAATCCCCCCAGGGGGGATGGGGAATGGACTCGAAAGAGCCTATTCCAAAGAAAATTTTATTTATTATTGGTTACAATGTCAGAAAACTTATATATCAAAAAATTCTTGGTCCTTATACAGGTTGAAACCAAAATCCTACAATTATACAAAAAATTTAAGAATTTTGTGAAAAAAGGGAGACCCCTAGGGGGATTTGAGCGCTCCAAAAGCCACTTCGGACAGCATCTTCCTTTATTTTATGTCATACCTACTAAAATATAGTGAGCATGTTAGAATAAAAAATTCCCAAAAGCACTTTAAGAGTACCTTTGGATCAGCCTATCTTATCTCAGAAAAAATGAAATTGAATCTAGCACTAGTACAAGTGATCTTGGCATGCTTTTTGTGCATCCAACAAAAATTCATTGATATTGTAGAATATTAAACTTATCGTACAGCAAATGAAACTACCTTAATAGCAAGCTATGAATTTTCACTAAATTGTTTGCGAAAATAAGGTACTTTTAGCTAGATCTCTTGAAATTGAACTTTAGGTGCAAAACAAAACTAAGATCTAGACTTTGGAAGGGATCTTACTAATTAGATCTATGTGTATTTTTCTTAGTGAGATAGATCAGAGTAATAAGAAACCTTTAAAGTAACCAATTTGAGGAAAGTTTAAGAATTTTTTAAGGAGAGAAAGGGGAAGAAAGGTGCTTGTTGTTGAAGCAGATCTACAGAAAAAACTTGGTAGTGAAGCACCGAGGGGCATGATATTAGAAATCTCTCATAGAAATCAATGGAATCAAACCTGAACCATATATCTTCCAGTCATGGTAAACCTGTAAGCTACAACACAACTCCTGCAAACAGAACTATCAAATCTAAAGATACATATGAGAATGGGATGATACAGCATGCAAATAATCTTATTTAACATCCAGGTATTAACTCATTCAAACATATGCAGAAAATAGAAGTAAGTAAGCTTACTTACAATGAACTATCCTTATGATCTCAATAACCATTCAGGCAGACAATAGTTGAGTGCAAAAAATTGGAAAAATAGCAGTTTCACCTCGAATGCAGCATGACAATGACAATCCACACATAAAAGGTACTCCACAATTGAGCCTCCAAATCTTCTTTATTCACAAATGATGATCAAAAGAGTTACAATGGTAATCCCTTCAGTCCAGCTCTAACTAGCTTGGGAGAGGGAGCCTCAAGCAGGATATATACAAATTACAGGCCATCCATCCCAGGGGGGGGGGGCGCGCAATTCCTCATGGAATCAAGTGAAATCAACTGATGGAGAGTTCATCAATGCAGAACTGAAGCTGAACTAAGCCTACTTGTCAACCGGGGGCTTGATTTAGCTGACACATTAACCCATACACCGACACATCAGTCCACAGAGCATCCAGGAGAGTCCACACAAGTGGAGGAGAGAGAGAGGGCACAATTTCCCATGAAGAAAGTTGTCGATCAACTCTGGATCTGATTTGATCCCCTCCTTCAATCAAGGATTTGTCAGATCTAGTCAATCTGCTTCAGATCTGACTGATTTCAATCAAATCGGCTGAGGATCCACTGATTTATGATTTTTGATTTGCTCCATTATTCATCAATTTATTAATTAAAATAATCAATAATTGATTTTTGGGGCTTTCTGACCTGAGTAATAAAATATCACTCAAAACTTAGGAAATAGTGGGTCCATGGGTTTACATGGTGCTCTTAGCTTGAAAATGAGCACCTACATGACTGAAACCGATTATTTGGACCACTTTTATTACAAAAACAATTTTTCCAATTAAACTATTAAAAAATAGCCTAAGTTTTGGAAAATTTTAATTTTAATAAAAAAACACTGAAAAAACTAAAGAATTGAAAAATTGGAAAACACCTAGGGGGACTTAGACATGTTCATATGACTCAAAAATGATGTCTAGCATGTTTATACATTGACACATAGACTCTAATAACCTCAATAGGCCTAAATGCCAAGCCGACCACCCCAACTTTGGAGGTATGTAGTGAAAAACTCAGAAATTATTAGTCGTTTATTCAACAACCAATAATAACCAAGGGAAAAAACACCCTGGGCTGATCGGATTGACAAATAAAGTCTAAGAGACCGAGTCTTTTACAGACACTATCATGCTAGGACATTTATTAAAATCCCCCCCATGGGGTATGAACATGTGATATAGTACAACAAGCACTTCCCAGAAGTACTTCCAAAGGTCTTTTGCAGTCCGAACACGTTAACCCTATCCGGTTCACCAGGCTCACTTGATAAAAACCACTAAGTACAACTTAGGTGGTAAAATTCTGTCTCCAACTGCTGGACGTGTGCTTGATTTGGTCTTTAAGGCAAGGAGAGGATACGAGAACACCAGAATATCTGGTTTATATACCCTATAAAGACATCTCAACTTGACAAGAAAAACCTCAGTAGCACAATTTTTATAAAAAAAACAAATGAACCATTAAGCTGATTTACTTAAACAAAATAAATGTAACTAACTAAAAGAAGCAAAGTTTAATTACAGCTAAGTAGAAATGCAGAAAGTAAATGTTCTTTTTCAAGGAGCTTATTTTCCTACTCTAAGCATGATATAAAAAGGGTTAAGTGTAATCAGAAATCCAATGTAACCACCTAAGCATTTTATTAACATAAATTTTGTTTTCCTTGTCTTTGGTTACCAGCCAAAGTAAGGATACCTTATTCAGAAAATGCAAACCTGCGTGATAATTCAGGATGGGCGGGATGGATGGGAGATCATAGGCATGAACAGTGTCATAAAAATTCTTCCCAAACTTGTATGTGCTCATGCAGGCTGCTTCTATCCATGACTGGATAGGACTGATATACCAATCAGAACGATGAGGTAGACTGACTACATCATCATACTGATCATCGGGGCTTATCAAATGATAACTTTTTGTACAAGCCCCAAGTAGCTCCAAATCATAAGGAACCTCTATATGTGAAAAAGATGGCTGAGACTGATGTTCCACTGACTGCATTACATCTTACTTTTCACAATACTGTTTCTCAATGTCTTCATTACTGATACCCTTGTGCGGCTCTACATGGTATGATTTTGAATGATCAGATGAAAATTCTGAATGCTCCTCTTCCATACTAAGGTTTTCCCAGGAATCCAAATCTGTGCTTCCCTCTATGGATGTATCGTAGATTGGACTTCCACAAATTTTTGAATAGACACTCCCATTGTCAAATATATCATGGATGGGATTCTCCATAATATTTTCACAAGTCGGATTATCTATGAAATTCCAATAGTCATCACTCCCATCCATGTCATATGTGGGGGACTCTTCATCCATGGCATCATGCTCCTGCCTATCCATGTCCTCCTTGTATTCATAACAATCTTCTTCAGACAAAATGTTACAAGGCAATAAACTTTCCAAACCTTCATCAACATGAGGAGAACAAAGTCTAGTGTCACCACACACCATACTGATCTTATCATAGGTTTCTTTATAGGCTTCTGTTATGATATCATGAAGAGGATATTCAATATTATCTTCAATTAAGGAAATTTTTTGGACATATTCAATGGGATCACTTGGTATGTGTTGCTCAAGGGATTTCTCTAGAGGGCTTTCTAGAAAGGTATCAGCATTGAAACACACTTGAGAATGCACCAAATCTTCAATGTTTTCAGCTATGGTGACATGAGGAGAGCCTTCAACAACGTGTTCCATCATGGGCTCCTCCTGGAGCTCTTCAGTAGGATCATCTTGGATTTTCCCTTCCTTAGAATCCTGCTGTGTATTGGGAGATACCTCATATTCTTTAAAAAGATGCTTAATTGCTTCCTTTCTTAAATAACTACTAGGATGCCTTTTGACCGGAGTATCATGAACCTCCTCTTCACTTAAATGTTCAAGAAGTGACTCCAAGTCTTCAATACTTTGTATCATGGCAAAAGGTCCATCATATGTTTCCGTGTGATACTCTATCCTAGATAGGTAGAAGGTACAGATATTTTCAAGGAACTTTTTCAAACCATTCATACTACCCCTACCATCATGCCACTGCTCTAAAAACACCCAAAGGAAGCTTGGAAAAGAAGTTATACATTTATTAGGAAGGCCTTGATAGAACCAACAACCGGCCTCACCCTGAAAAGTGAGAGCAAACATTTCCATCATATTGTCCTCATGAAGAATATTTAAGTCAGCAATCAATTGAAGGAAAGATTTGACATGCCAAATGGCCGAGTCACCACAATCTCCATGAAATGTTGGAAGCTAGTTATATGCATCCCCCAAACCATCACCATAGTTAGGAAAACCCAGGATGTTTGAGAAATCGATAGGTTGAAACATTAAGGTTAACTGGGCACCATATTTCTCCTTTAATTTATCCAACATAGTATCCATTTGATATAACAATTAAACCTTGTACTGAAAAGGTGGAGCTGTCAAGTGATGAGCTTTGCAGGTTTTAACATGTCGCATGGGCTCATCTACACACAACAAAACTTCACAGGTTTATGAGATAACAGGGTTTTATCCCTTCAATGGAGTCGCCATGTGAAAAAGAAAAATAAGCATTTATAAATCTTTTCACAAAAATTATTTTTTGCTTTTCTTTGTAAAAATAAAACTGGAAAAAAGTCAGTGGAGTCGCCAGATGAAAATTAAAGATCTACTCTAAGCATTCATCAAACAAAGCAAAAACAAAAAGGAAGAAAACAAAATTCGTACTCGGGAATAAAAATATTTATCCCTGGCAACGGCACCAAAAGGTGTTGCCGCCTTTCACACACTTGGGTCACGTGGCAGAAATCTTCAAGCCACTCGGTGTGTCCTTGGGGGAAATTATCGAGGCAAGGCTGTCACCTTGTTCTTGAGTCCTCCGTTTAGGCTCAACTCCTAACGAAGCCAAGGGGGATAGACCCTATTAACTTACTAAGGATAATTACTTAGTGTTGTGATGTTAAATTGAATGAGTTTCTTAGGAGTTTGCAATTTTAACTATAGATAATCAAAGATGGCAAGATATGTTGAGACACAATATTTATATAAAGCAAGAAAATAACCAGTGCCTTAGAATGGAGTAAAAAATAGAAACAACATACTTGCATGTGCTTGGAGTGAATTTTTTTGTGATTTCCTCTTGGTATGTTTTAAGTTAAGTTTGAAGTGTGAGTTGATTAAAATTAGGCTAAGGGGGGACTCCAGATATACCTGAGAGTACTTGGAGTATGTCCAAAACTAAACCTTAACGGCTACCCGCAAGGAATATGTGGGCTGAAATGGAGTCTCTGGGGCTATTGTTCGTAATGCACCCGTTAGGGTGTGACAGAGATCAGCGCCCCGAGGTCACTTTTCAGAAGTTCCCGCTTCCTTTGGGTATTTTGCCACCGTAAAAGGTTTGATCTAGGTGCTGGATTTTCACCTGATGGTTTGTCAGTTGGGGAGAGTGAGTCCTAATTATACTAGTCACCCAAATGCTTTTGATACATCTTGACTGATTGAACGAACCGCATCCAAGTGCAGAGCATACACACTGGAGTCTTGTAAATTTTAGTAAGTTTTAAACTGGATGTTTTTGTTTAAAAGAAAACCCTCCAGGAACCTCTTTCGATCCAAGTGGATCTCAATTGGGGAATCGAGGAGGGGTTAATTTTATGATAGCTGAAAACAAATGATTGAAAAATAAAACAGATCCACAATTCTAGTTTTCTAATTAGTCCTACCACAAATCTCTTTCTCCTTTCGGGTCAATCGGGAAATCGTGGGGTAAGTATTATGATTACTTTGAAAAAACAAAAAGTGGAATATGAAATTAATAATAAAATCAAGTATACTACCCTACAAATTAGATCAATGCTAGTTTAAAAAATAAATAAGCAGAAAGCGATGAAAAGGACACCGACGCAAATCCCCCCAGGGGGGATGGGGAATTGGCTCGAAAGAGCCTATTCCAAAAATAATTTTATTTTTTATTGGTTACAATATCAGTGAACTGAAATATCAGAAACTTCTTGGTCCTTATACAGGATGAAACCAAGATCTTACAACTTTGCAAAAATTTTAAGATTTTAGTGAAAAGGGAGACCCCTGGGGGGATTTGAACGCTCCTGAGGCCACTTCGGACAGAAGATTCCTTTATTTTCTGTCAGACCTGATAAAATACAGCAATCATGTTATAATAAAATATTCCCAAAATCACTTTAAGAGTACCTTTGGATCAGCCTACCTTATCTAAAAAAAATGAAGTTAAAACTAGCTAAATAGGCGAAAAAGGAACCAAGGAAAGAAAGATTTCCTTGGGATCTTGGCTTGCTGTTTGTGAAGCCAATGAAATATGCACTGATATTGCAGAATATTAAATTTTATAACAGTGAAAGGAAATCTAATGCATGCGATCTACAAGTTTTCTTTAAATTTTCATGCAAAAAGACGATTTCCCTAAAGCTAGATCTAGAATGCTTATGAAACTTTTTTAAGTGCAAGATATAGAATATAGGCTTTGATAAGATATATCTACATTGGAATTACTTTTAATACGATATATCTAAGCAACGTCAAAGCTACGAACAGATTAACCGTGTAAAAATGTTGTTTTTTTATAGAAATGAGAAGAAGAGGAGAGAAGGTCTGATCGTTGCTTGAATGGAGCAAGCTGAAAGGAGGCCCTTTTGTGGAGTGCTGAGGGATAGAGTCTTGAGCTTATTGGATAGAAATTGCATCAATCTAGATCCACACCTTCATCCAATTAGGAACCTGCAACTAAATAACACAAGCCTGCACACACCTCGTGAGATCTGGATATAGATGTATAAAGAAAAAAAAATGAAAGATCATGCCAAAATAACCTTATTTAAGCATATAACTGAAATTTTTGAGCATACATCATATGGATAAACAATATCAAGCAATCTAGCTTTCCTAGTTTACACCCTTACTAGATTCAGCTGAATCCTTGAAGCCAGAACACAGAAGCAACACAGAATTTGGCAAGAAATTGCAGCTACCACATCAGTAGCATAACACTGAGAATCCACACATACACATGCACTACGGAGTATAGCCTCCAAATCTTCTTTATTCACAAATGATGATCAAATATAGAGTTACAATGGCAATCCCTTCAGTCCAGCTCTAACTAGCTTGGGAGAGGGAGCCTCAAGTAGGATATATACAAATTACAGGCCATCCATCCCAGGGGGGGGCGCAATTCCTCATGGAATCAAGTGAAATCAACTGATCGAGAGTTCATCAATGCAGAACTGAAGCTGAACTGAGCCTACTTGTCAACCGAGGGCTTGATTGAGCTGACACATCAACCCATACACTGACATATCAGTCCACAGAGCATCCAGGAGAGTCCACACATGTGGAGGAGAGAGAGAGGACACAATTCCCCATGAAGACAGCTATAGATCAACTCTGGATCTGATTTGATCCCCTCCTTCAGTCAAGGATTTGTCAGATCCAGTCAATCTACTTCAGATATGACTGATTTCAATCAAATCGGCTGAGGATCCACTGATTTATGATTTTGGATTTGCTCCATTATTCATCAATTTATTAATTAAAATAATCAATAATTGATTTTTGGGGCTTTCTGACCTGAGTGATGGAAAATCACTCAAAACTTAGGAAATAGTGGGTCCATGGGTTTACATGGTGCTCTTAGCTTGAAAATGAGCACCTACATGACGGAAACCGATTATTTGGCCCACTTTTATTACAAAAACAATTTTTCCAATTAAACTATTAAAAAATAGCCTAAGTTTTGGAAAAATTTAATTTTAATAAAAAACACTGAAAAAACTAAAAAATTGAAAACTTGAAAAACACCTAGGGGGACTTAGACATGTTCATATGACTCAAAAATGATGTCTAGCATGTTTATACATTGACACATAGACTCTAATAACCTCAATAGGCCTAAATGCCAAGCTGACCACCCCAACTTTGGAGGTATGGAGTGAAAAACTCAGAAATTATCAGTCGTTTATTCAACAACCAATAATAACCAAGGGAAAAAACACCCTGGGCTGATCAGATTGACAAATAAAGTCTAAGAGACTGAATCTTTTACAGACACTATCATGCTAGGACATTTATTACAATCCCCCCCATGGGGTATGAACATGTGATATAGTACAACAAGCACTTCCCAGAAGTACTTCCAAAGGTCTTTTGTAGTGCGAACAAGTTAACCCTGTCCGGTTCGCCAGGCTCACTTGATAAAAACCACTAAGTACAAATTAGGTGGTAACACAAGGTACATAACAATTGCAGTAGAGTATGTAACCAAGTGGGCAGAAGCAAAACCAATAGACACATGTTCCAATGAGATAACTGCTAAATTTATCTATGAAAATATCATTACCAGGTTTGCATGTCCAATAACCCTAATCATCGACCAAGGGTCACACTTTATTACTAAAACCATTAAAACACTAACAGATCAGTTCCAAATTGACCACCGACGGAGTACAACTTACCACCCTTAGTCGAATGGAGCAATTGAAGCATTTAATAAAACATTAACAAAAGGTCTAACAAAAATATGTAACACTGACAAAGACAACTGGGATGAAAAGATACCTGCAGTACTATGGGCATACAGAACAACATACAAGCGCTCAACCGACCAAACACCGTTTCGACTATTTTATGGACAAGAAGCAGTAGTTCCACTACATTTTCGACAACAAACACCTATTATCATAGAGATTTTACATGTCGATGACGAACAAGGAAGGACCGACTGATACAATTAAGTAAACTCGAAGACCCCCGACTGATCGCTTTACAACATCAAGAAATCCAGAAACAACAACAGAAGGCATGGCACGATCGCAACATCAAAAACAAAAAATTGTCGGTAGGGGACCTTGCCTTACTATACAACAGTCGAGTAAAAGGGAAACCCAAAAAGCTACATACAGAATGGATGGGACCCTATTTTGTTGAAGAAATTCATGCCAATGGATCAGTCCGACTAAAGACGTTACAAGGCATAGTATTTTCGAACCTTGTTAATGGTGCCTGACTAAAGTGGTACAAAAAATAAAACAAGTTCAAAAAAAAAAGAGCATATAACGACCATAACTATTAGAAAAAAACTATAAAAATCTGAAAAAAATACAAAAAGCAAAATAGAACCAATACCCATAAACCAGGATGACAGGAAATCAATGCTTTGACAACTGACATTACACCCATCGACATACCACCATCGACCGCTCACATGATCGGCATCGACCAACAACCCTATAAGTCACATCACGCCTTCATGACTACAAGCCCAAAATCAAATCATCATTAACGAAAACTCAAGTGATCGCGCTGGACCATCATTTCCGCCATTAATACACCCATCAGCAAAAATGTCAAATGCATCACCTATAAATACTAGACCACAAAAGGATCATTTACAATATTTCAAACAGAGAGTTCAACTTAGCAAATAGAAAATTGAGAACTGAGAATCCTGAAGTAAAGTTGAACAGAAACCCAACAAAATGGCACCAAAACAAACCAGAGCTGCAGCTAAGACTAAGGAACTACAAACTGCTGAGACCCCATTAATGAGGAGGCTAAGAAACATAAAGAGTGCTAAGGTTCAAGAGACTTCATGGGAGAAAACATGGGCTGAGATCAAGGAATGGGCCTATGTCGACAAGAAACCAACCCCAGCCGCATAAAAGATAAACCACAGTACTATCATGAACTACATGAACACACCATTCATGGCAAGTTTCGGGGGTACAAAGGAAACAACAGTTAAATTCATCATAAGCTGATACAACAACGAAAAATTCTAGTTTGACAGGCCAGTCGAGATCTGTGGCAAAGTAATATATAAATTGACTATGTTATACAATCAAGGTGACCGAGTACCAGTCGGAATAAAACAAGGGCTGGTAGAGAAACTCACTAGATCACCATCAGGAAAAAACTCAAAAGGGATAATGATTAGCTAGATACAAGCCCGAACACCACAAATTGTGGCTAAAATCATAGCAATGGGGCTTACACCCACAGGTCAAGGAAGTGACCAAAAACTAGATATGCTAGAGGCAGTGGATACCATTGTCAACACAGGGAAAGTCTACAGATGGGATGAGTACGTTGCCGACATGCTCAAAGGCATCTGTGAGAAATGCAAGTAGTCGGGAGGGATTATAAGGTTCCCATCCCTTATAATATGGATAGTAATGTACTACTTGTGCCTTGTCAGGGACAAGAAGTTCCAAGAACCCACAAGATTCCATATGTGGAGATTCAAGCCATTCGCCCAGACTGGAACAATGAAGGAACTGACAAATGGGAAAGTGCTATTGGAAAACTGGTTCCAACAGCTTAAAATACAGATGACTAGATGGAGGGTGCCCCAGAACATCTGACGAAGTCTACCAAAAACTGCACATATACAGCTGGAACTGGACCATACTGCGGTGTGGTATATGCAGGGTGCTAAGGCAAAAGCGAAGACTCTCAACTACTACCCAATAGTCGAAGAGATTTTCTGGGAGCTAGCTCAATAGTCTGGTATGAAGCTATCGATCCCTGCAAAAGCCAAAGAATCAACCATCGTGATAGAAGAACCACTCACCAACCAAGAAAAATAAGAATATTATGAACTACGGTTATAAATCGGCACATTTGTGTCGGAGGAAACACCAGTAGAAGACACTAGTCGACTACAAATTACAATCATACTGTTGACAGCCCAAAGGGAAGGAACACAGACAGAACAGCAGGTAACCAATCTAGCTGAGAAAAGCATCAGCCCAACTCAATAATAGGGGGGAGAAAAAGGACTATAGGATGACATGGAAACTAAAAAATCTGAGTATGCTATAACCAAAGAAAACATCCACAAGCTATCAAAGGAAATAGTAGCATCAAGGAAGAGGAAAAAAACTCAGGAGTAGAAACAGGGGAAGGGGAAGCGCAATCTTATCATCAAAGAATCATTAGAAGATGAATATGAATTAGCAGCCACGGCTGTTGACATCATAGAAGACGCCGCAGCAAGAAAAATTTTGGTGGAGGCACAGTTCCAAAAATTTGTTTAAGCAAGAGCACAGCAAGGTTGGCCGAAAAAGGAAAAAATTACACACACCTCGACAGCCGAAAATGTGGTCGACCTAGTATCAACACATCCACCCCTGTCTCCAACTCAAATCACAAAGGAATAAATTCCAAAGCTTCCTTCCATAATCCCAATCGACATATGAAAGAATGCAATTCCGAAAACCTTGAAAGAGAGCTTCAACCGAGACAGAGACTTCCAGGCGTACATCGAAAAACTTCCTAAGTTACTCACCTTTGTACAAAACATCACCACTAGAATGCCTCTGTTTGAAGCTGGTGGATCACGATAGCCTGCTCCTTCATAACCTAGCCAAATACCCCAAAGGCCAAGGATTGTGGCAGTGTTGAAGTCAACATTTATAAGAAACCTCGACAAGACAGCAGAAGTTGTCGCAAGTCTAACTACATCCCTCATTCCAACCGACCCTGAACCCCCTCCACCAGCCAATGAACCGACAGGAAATGAGGAAGAAGAGAACATGGAAGAAATAAAACGAGAAATTGACGAACTCTTCTTCAACATGCCAGAAGGTTCACCCCCACAAATCGATGACCCGGCATCTGACCACATACCCACCACTCCAATCACACCCGACCATTCACCATCACCATCACCACCACCCCCCAACCCAAAACCTACAACCGAACCAGGTGCACCTGAACCACATTTACAACAACCATCAGTACCAACAACATTTGTATCTGGACCCTCTATACAAAATCCCCCAGATACACACCCAATAGTAGTACTCATCCCACAGCCCCAACCAGAAGTTCCCCTAACGACTGCAGACCAGCAACCAGACAATCCATTGCCAAAAAATCTGACTCTTACAGGTACACAAGTACAGCAGCAACCAAAGAAAAAGCATAAGATAAAGAGAGATAGAAAGAAGAGGGACCATCAACCACAAGTGACAATGGTTCACATCAGCCAACTTGGGTTGACCACTACATTCGACGTAACAAAGCTGAGGGATGGAGAGTTTGGAAAACTCTTGGAAAACCTGGCCATCAAAGCAAAGAAAAGGAGCCAGAATAGAAGAAAGGAGCTCGATGACAATGAAATGGAACAAGTCGAGTTCCTAAACAAATGCAGAAACCTTGCGCAGTCTGTGATACCAGGACCAACAGAGGTCAACACCGACAAGCCACTAGAGAAATCGTATCATCTATTTGGAAGCATGGTGTCGGCACTACAAACACAGATGCAAAACAAAAGAGAAGAACAAAAATAATAAACAGCTCGACTACTGATGTAGGAGCACATAGCCTTCTCTAAAGATTACAAAGCGCTTCAAGATCACATGGAGGAGTCGGTCATCACAGAAGGAGTACTACAGTACTGGCCTGATTATTATGGGCAAGTCTTCTAGCAGACCCAATAGACACTACAGGACATCCAAGCACTGGAGGAGAGGAAGAGCACAAAAGAAGCACTCAGAAGCACTATCGAAGATCAAATCATGCTTGAAACAACCAAATTGCATAAGCTCGAGCGACAAGCACACCAGTGGCTGCAGCAAGCAATTCCAATCTTAGACAAGTTAGACATCATCTATCCACAAATGAAATGACTTCTAGAGATGGCAGAAGAAAAATACCAGTTTTTGGGTCCTGACATGGAAAGGATAGTAGAGATTTCCATTCAAGAGAAGATGTCGACACTGTCAAGCCTTACAACATTAACAATCGACATCCAAAAAATATTGCAAAGTTGGATAGAATTCCAACATTAGTTGGCTATGACAGTAGAAGCAATTGTCGAAATATGTGTATAGAAATGACCAACCATCTGACTTCACATCCCATAAAAGGATAAACAAAGAAACAACTACTTTAGACAGCCAATTTTTTTTTTTTTGAGTACCTCCCTTGTTTCTTTAGGACGAAGAATAGTTTTGTTCATGGGGGGGATGTTAGAGGAGCTAGTCGACTGGATGACTAAGTCAACTAGCCGACTAAGTCGATCGACTGACTAATTAGAGATTAGGTCAAACACCTAAGGTCGTGTCGATTGACAGAATCGATAGGTAGTTATTTGTAACTATTTTCTAAATCATATATATTAGGCTGTTGAGCCAGATGAGAACTTGATTTAGTTCTATGTATTGTATGGACTCTTCTATTATAATATAATCTATTATTCTTACATCTGTGTTCTTGTCTCTTGTCTCTGATATGGAATTATGCTTTTAAATGTGTATTATTGGTAACCCTTTTTTATCTGTGAGATTACAACAGTACCTGATCGATGAAAGGCAGAGGAAAGTGATATTTTTGTGTTTCCTTGTTTAACTCTCTGTAATCTATGCAGACTCTCCATTTCCCATTCTTCTCGGGTACTATCACGAGTGGAGAAATCCACTCCCCGTCTGAGATCAGGTATATAAACCCTGCTTTCAAGAGTTTTTGAATTTCCTCCTTCAAAATGTCCCTAATATTGGGGTTCATCCTTCATTGTGGCTGGAACACAAGCTGGGAGTCACTCTTGATATAAATGTGGTGAGTGCATAGATTAGAATGGATACCCTTCATATCTGTGTACTCCCAGGAAAATTCCCCCTTATTCTTTTTCAAGATAGTGATCAAGCATTCCTGTTCATCAGGAGTGAGATTGGGATTGGTATTCGGTGTTTTTCCCTGCTCTATCTCAACTGGAACACTTTTCAAATTTTTCTGCTTTGGAATTATGTGGGTGTCACTGACTAATGTCTCCTCTGTGAGATTTTCTTGCTCTTCTTCACCTAGGGTACTATTCAAAATCTGATAAATTTCTTTGTTGACAGAAGTGGGCTCACCGATGAAACTATTAATGGCATCATTCTCCATTTCATCCTTAAAATTCAAGGCCTTACCTATTGTTAACAGTGGCCGAACGCCCTCCTCTTCCTCTGGCTCCATCCATAATGGAGTTTCAACTTCTAGACTAGGTCGAGTTGGAGGATATAGGGTAACATTTTTTATTTTAGTCCCATCCAAGATGGTCATAGACCCTGACTGACAGCTGATGCAAGCATCTTTTATGGCTAACCAGGGTCTTCACAGGATCAGCGGGTGTCCTCCTAGTTGTGACTTGGGTTGTAAAACCAAGAAGTCAGTAGGGTACTCCCATGAATCAAATGAGACGATGAGGTCATCCAATATTCCCTTGGGTTTGATAGTGGACTTGTCAGCTAGTTCTAGAATGGTAGGGGTTGGCTGAAGGTTGGTGAGCCCAAGTTTTCATATATTTTATATGGTCATAACATTAATAGATGCACCTATATCTACCAGTACATTCGGTATCTGTGTGTTCCCAATCTGTACGGTGACAGTAGGGTTCCCAGGTTCATCATATTTGGCTAGGAGAGTTTTTCCCATTATCAATTCAAATAGTTTCCCTATGACATGGACAGTGGTAGGATCTCTGGGTTTTCTACCTATTTTTCTTACACATAGGTCTCAGACTATTTTGGTGTAAATAGGCACATCATGGAGGGACTACAACAATGGAATTTTGACATAAATATTTTTCAACTCTCCTAAGAGGTTAAGCTGAGGTTGTTCCACTACTTTCTGCAGTGTCAGCCTTTTAGGATATGGCAGTTCTCTAATCAATTGTGTAGGATGTGTTTCAATAGTTTTTTCTTTGTGTGTTTCAGCTGGTGTCTCGATAGGACTTTAAAAATCCTCAATAATGGGGACTGTTATGTGGGATGAGTACTTCTAGTTCATCCTTTCTTCAAATACAGAGGATGGAACATCCTCAATGACTAGAGGCTCCACTACTCTCCCTGATCATAAGCGTATGTCATTACAGGGAACTGGAGTAATGGAGTAAGTGGGCATGTTGGCAGTCTCAAATTGGTGAACTACTTTATTGTTTGGGTTGGGGTTAGGTTGAGCAGGCAACTGCAGTCATATAGACATGTTAGGTACAACATTGTTCTGGAGTTGCAACTGCGGCTGCTAGTATGGCTGAGGGTATTGTTGGTGAGGAAATTGTTGGTGTGGTAATTGTTGAGGAGATTGGCTATGGGGAAACTGGTTTTCTGGATGGGAGTTCCTCCACCCATGGGACCAAGGATTCGATTGTCTTGGTGGCTGTGTCCAAGGGTTCCAGGAGTTGAAATTTTTCATAGGAGGTTGAGAAGGATGTCATTGATGGTTGGAATAGGTGAAGGGAATTATGTATTCATGTGATGCATATTATTCCAATTATTCATATTATTCAAAAATGGAAATGAGTCTGGAGTCATACCTTGGTTTCGAGGTTGCCAAGGCTTTTTCTGGGAAATGAAGTAGGTTGGTTCCATGTCCGAAGTTGATTCCTGTAGAACTGCATTCACTTGAGGTAGTGAAGGGAACTCCTTTGTATCATGGTTCATTTCACATATCTAGCACACTTCCACCTTATCGAGTGTACACTCCTTCAGGGGATGCTTCTTCCTACATCTGGGGAAGAATACACCAAGTGTTAGATATTCTACTGCTTGATTCTGCTTCACCCTCGGGACATCTATTTCTGAGGAGATGGAGCTCATCATCTCTGTTTTTAAGTTCTCAAGAATATTTCCTATTTTTTCTTGGGTGGCTCCTCCATTGGATGAATTCTGTGTTCTATCGAAGGCATCTCATTCCAAATTTTCCCATTTGTTGGTCCTAGAGGATCCTCTGGAATACCTTCTACATAATTCAATAATATTTTCAAAAGATTCCTTCGAGATATCCCCCTTTCCCATCAAGTTCAACATACCTAGGCAGTCTTCCCTAATCCCACGAAGTAGGATTATCTTTAGCACATCTAGCCCCATATTAGTCTGTCCAACCCTTTGCACATTGTACATGATCCTTTCAACAAAATATTCCAAACTTTCTTCAATAAAACCATCAAGATAAAAAAAACTCCCTCCATTAGATATGTCATAGATGAGATTATCAACAAAACCATCAAAATTTTCTATTTCATTGTTTTCCTCCTCATACGTGTCATATATTGGATTTTTCATGAATATCCAGGAATCCTCATCAACATCTTTGTCGAACATAAGGGATCATTCGTCAATTGTATCATGCTCCATGCTATACTTGTCCTCCTCTTGATCACAATCATCTTCTTTAGAAAAATGTCACAAGGAAGTAAACCTTACAAACTTTTATCATTATACATGTTACAAATTTCATCTTAGGTTTCATTATAATCTTTTGTAATGGTTTCATCCTGAGGTAAATATGGAATACAAATGTGATCATCATCACTAAAATAATCATGAAAGCATTCCCAATCATCAATATTCTTTGTTGATGTGACATGAGGAGGGGATCAATAATATTTTCTCTTAATGGTTCTTCATGCACAAAGTCAATGGGACATCATGTATTTCTTCTTCATTGTGATCTCTTTGAGGTAAAACCAAATATCTATCGTTTCCTATCCTGATGAGACGAGGTAATTTAGGGTCTTCCTCATGATACTCTATCCAAGGCAAGGAAACAAAAAGGAACCCTTTTAGGAACTTGTCTAAAATTTCAACGCGAGTCTCTCCTGTATGCCATTGCCTTAAGAATATTCTAAAGAATCTTGAAAGGGAAGTAATACCTTTATTTTGAAGACCACTGAGATACCATTCACAAGCATTTCCTCATAGAGTACTGACAAACATTTCGATCATATTATCTTCATACAAAACATTGAAGCGAGCTAGAATTTTAAGGAAAGATACGACATGTTGTACCTTTGCATGCTCATTTCCCCAAAATATAGGTAGATGATTAGATATATATTCACCATTATGATAATTATGGAATCCTAGGATGTTTGAGAAGTTAATGGAAGTATATTCATTGGAAATCCAAGCTCTTTTCTCATCCATATTTTTTACTCAATAGCAAGCATTTAATATAACCACAGAGCTATCAAAATAACGATCTTTAAAATTTTATTGTTTGCATGAGCTCATCTACACACAATCAATCTCAACAATTTTGTTAGAAACAAGGGTTTTATCCCTTCAATGGAGTCACCATGTGAAAAGAAAAAGATGCATCATAAATCTTTCACAAACATTTATCTTTTTTTCTTTTCTTTGTATAAAGGGAAAAAGGTTAATGGAGTCGCCCAATAAAGCATCAAATAAATACTCTAATAATTCATCAAACAAGGAAAAAACAAAAAAGAAAGAAGAAAGTCACAAACCATGAATAAAAATATTTAGCCCCAGCAGCAGCACCAAAAAATGTTGACACCTTGTTATCCGCCGATTGCACACCAGCAGCAGAAATCTTCCGAAAGCTGTCTCCTCACTTGGGAAAGTGGGAGAGGTGTGACCTTGGGAGCAAGCATAGAGCTAGGTACTGTCACCTACTCCTAGATCCTCCGTTTAGGCTAACTCCTAACCAAGCCAAAGGGGGTAGTCTCTAACAAAGAGTTTTCTATGGCTGAATGTTTAAGTTAATTTTTAGATGTTTCGGATGTGGATGGGTGTTGTTTAGGAGTTATTTGTGATTTAAGATGATTAATGTGATGAATTGAACACAAGACAAATCAATCAATGTTGCTATCACCAAAATTAAAAGATAGACAAATATTTGAGCACTTCACGAAATAGATAAAGCATTCATAGATATGATTTATAATTAAACATTCGATGGACAAATGGCCTAGGTTATCAATAATGCATAAAATATAGGACCAATGCCTATGGAGTCAACTTATTAGAGATGCTTCGAATATAAATATGATGTGAATCCAAAAATATTCCAGTGAATATTAGGCTTTACAAGTGCTCTTGGTAAGTTTTAAGAGTTTTTACTTGTGATCTTCACTTATGGTAGCTGGATGTCCTAACCGGTAATACCTTCTGTGGCTCCATTCGAAGACATGACGGACCTGTCTAGGGTCAAAGGTAAGTGTTCAATAACTTAAATACCAGTTCCCATATTGGGTAGCCCAACCCCCACACTTGGAATTTTCCCACATGCCTCGGTATTTATTGAACAACGTCAGTGCGTTGGTTATGGGGAAATTTTTTAGTTAAGTTCATCCTGTGGGGTTTAGAGATCCAATGCCATTTCTGGGTGTTCCGATCTAAGATCGGTCAGAGCATACTCCGACAAGGAGGAAAGGGGGTTAATTAATTAAAGGGGTGTGAGTTGCGAATTTTATTATGTTAATTAATTAAAACTCTCCGACAGAGAGTGCTCTTGACTTCATCTTATGACTGTGGTTCAAGAGACTTAGCTAATCTATATGAATCTAATGCAAGGATTATGAAATGTAAAATGCTCTCCAATAGAGAGTGCTCTTGACTTGTGTTTTTGCAAGTTCAAGGGTCTTACTTATGGACTGTTAATTGAGTAAACAAGCACAAAATGATATTAGTTTCTTAAACTCTCTGATAGAGAGCACTCTTGATCCACCTTATGGTGAGATTCAAGAGATTTAAGTAGTTAATTAATCTTAGAAATATAAACAATTAAACTGAGTAATCAACTTAGAAGTGATGAATTAACAATTAATGATCTAAGCATGAGATGTAATGAATGATGAAAACTAGAACTAATCAAAGTATACACACAACACAAGCCTCCCCAAATGGGGGAGGAAGAGAGTGGGGACTTAAAAACCCCACTCAGTCAGAGATCTTTTATTGAACTTTATACAATGTGCCTTAAGGAACCTGATCCTTGAAAGGACTTTTCAAATAAAGGCAACGTAACTCTACAAAAATTATAACCTGTAAAAAGGAGCGTGCCTTGTATTTTTACTTTTGAGATCTTTTATTAAACTTGTGAAAAGGGAAGAATTTTGGAGAGAGTAAAAAGAACAAAAGGAAAGAGGGCTGAAACAATAGAATATGAGACAAGGAAGGCAAACAAACTAAGCAATAATCAAAACCAAAGAAAGGGGGGCATAGGGCAGCCAACAAAGAAGCTAAGGGATGAACAAAATTGAGGAAAACGGGGCAGCAAAAGAGGAAATATGTGGCTGTCATAAAAAATGAAAAATAGGACAGTGAACAAAAAGTAAAAAAATGGTCAAAAACAAGGTTAAAGGAAGCCCAAAAACTAGGGCAAAAAGAGGCAAAAAATGGAAGAAAGCTAGGGCACAATAGTGCTGTCCAAAAAGAGAAAAATGGATGGTTAAAAGAGTACTAACAGGGTAGCGATGAAGAAGAGGTAAAATAAACAAAGAAAAGCGACCGGTAGAAAAGGGATTAAGAAGAGGGACAATGGGACGTTTTTTGCAGCTTAATTCCTTAGTTTTTTGCAAGTTTTCCCGATTAACCTGTCATGGAGAGAGAAAAAACCAATGAGCTATTTACCTGCAAAATGATGGGTTAAACAATAGAATATACTACAAAAATACACCTAGAATTTGAGCAAAATATATGAACCTTGTGCTGCTTCAAATACCAACTAGATCTAAGAGAAAGAACACTTCCTAGATCTAGAAATGGAAGCAAGTAGATGTAAAATATTTACTTTATAGATCAAGATACTACTTGCAACATAAAGTAAAATAATGAGAAAATTTGACTTTAGGGTGAATGGAGAAGATGAACCACTTGGATCTTGAATCCCTGAAATCACTTTGGATCCCAATGGCATGCAGCTGCTAGGTACATATGCTTTGCTCCAAGAAGAGTAGATGCAACTTAGCTCAACCTCTTATTTGGTACAATGAAGTGATCTGCAAAACAATCTTATACACTTGGCAACATGGGGGTTAAAACATGTATTATTAACTAATCAAATCTCAAAAGCATGAAATACAGCTGAATAAAACAATGCTCTTTGAGGGTTTTGAAAGTAAATGAAATAAAAAGGTAACTTGAAGCTACAAATACCTATTCCTACGTGATTTTAGAAGCCCTCTAAAGCATGTATTAATACCCACACATTACCAAAAGTAAAGAAACTAGAACAATTTCACCTCATTAGCAAGAACATATGCACCTAGGATCCACATAGCATGAGCCTCCAAATCCTTTCTTTATTACAAAATAGGTTGCATAAGAGCAACAAGCATTACAATATTTTACCAGAGGTTCTTTACATCAATCATCCACCCTGATAGAGCTGAAAGAGCCTCTATTTATAAAACGAGAGAGTGCTAAAACCCTAAAACCAAACGTCAAACCCTAACCAGCCTGGCCACCAAACAAAGGTCCAAACCTAAATTGGAGAACCGGGAGTGAGGGGAGGGCTCCACCCAGGAAAGGTGTCCCCACTCCAACCCTAAACACTGAAATCCATCCATAGATGAGCCCACATGTGTGGAAGGCACCCTCAGGAGAGAGAGGGGCATGAGCTGCTGAAGGAGGCACCCTACTGCATAGGAAAGCTGCCTGCTAGGTCTGGAAACCTACTTTATTGGGTCTGGGAAGCCTACTGATGGTGTAAGCTTCAGTCTTCATCTCAATCAAATCACCGAAACACTGAGAGCTCTCCATCTCATCTTTAGCTGGAGATGACATGTCTGATAACTGATAATAAATTAATTGCTCTCTTAATGATGACTGAAGCTGAGTTATGATAACTCCAATCATCATAAGTGCTCCATGAGATGTCATTTATCCTTATATTTTACTGAATTTGGATTAATTTGGAGAGTTTTATTTTTCTCCAAAATAATCATTTTTTTTAATAAAATTTCATTTCTTTACTCAAAACTGACTTTTTTGAGAAAAAAGGCATTATGTGTCTGATTGTTGATCTGAAAGTTGGTTCTGAATGGCTGGTTGATCAAGAATGATTTTTGGCTTAAGTTTAGAGCCTTCAATCACTGAATTCGGAGTCCGAATGACCAACTTACCACGAATGGGTTTTTTCCATTTAATTTATGGAAAAATTAACCCAAAAAAATTAGGAAAAGTAATTAAAAATTAAAAAATTAAAAAAATTATTTTTTTCCCGTTCGAAAAATATTTTTTCGAATTTTTTTTATGTGCAAATGACTTAGGACATGACCATGATTTATCTAAATAATGTCTAGTAGGATTATAACACTTAGTTGGGCTCTAAGAACTCCCCAAGGCCCAGAATTCAACATCAGGCATTCCAACTTTGGAGGAAGCAGGAGAAAACCTCGTCAATTATACTCGGATGAAGGCAAAGCATAATTGTCAGGGGCAAAAAACTCCCTGGAATACCCTATTTTAGATTCTACGTCTCAGGAGACCGAACCACTCAAAAATATCCTACTAGCACATTTTATTACAAACCCCGTGGGGCCATGGTCAAAATTATTCAAATAAAAAAGTGACTAGCCAATATTGGCTAGACAAGCAGATAGATCAACTGATACACTGGAATCAGACTTTGAACAAGTCTGTCAACTGGCGGCTCCTCAGGTAACCCAACTATGGTACAAAAAAGTGGATAACATATGGCTCCAGCTACAGGACGTGTGCTCGATCTAGTCTCTTATGCAAGGAGAGCATACGAGAACCCCAGAATCTTTGGTTTCCATATCCTGTAAAAACATCTCAAATTGACAAGAAAACCTTAGTAGCACAAGTTTCATGAAAAAGAGCCAATGATCCAAAAGTTGCTTTATTCAAAGAAAACTTCACTGAAAAATTTATTTATTTCTAAGTACATAAATAAAATGCTAAAGTAAATGCTCACTTTAAGGAGCCTATTTTCCTACTCTAACTAAGCATGATACAAAAAGGTTAGGTGTAATCATAAATCTAGTGTAGCCACCTAAGCATTTTATTAATATAAAAAAGTTTTGCCTTGTATTTGGTTACCAGCCAAAGTAAGGACACAATTTCCAGAAAATGCAAACCTGTGTGATGATCCAGAATGGGCGGGCTGGATGGGGAATCATAGGCATGAATAATGTCGTCAAACTTCTTCCCAAATTGGTAGGTGCTCACACAGGCTACTTCTATCCATGACTGGATAGCGCTGATATACAAATTGAGATGATGCGGTAGTTCGACAACTCCATCATGCTAATCATCAAGGCTTATCAAATAATAACTCATTGTATAAGCCCCAAGCTGCTCTAAAACACAAGGAACATCTATATGCGAAGACAATGGTTGAGAAAGAAATTCAACTGGTTGTATCCCATTTGATTCTTCACCGCATTGCTTTTTCAAGTCCTTATTACAGATACTCAGATACAATTCTGTCTAATCATATGAAAACTCTAACTGTTCCTTTTTACAACTTTCATAAGTCTCAGAATAAACACTCCCCTCGCTGGACACATCATAGATGAGATTATCAAAAATATTTTCAAAAATATCATAAGTTGGATTTTCAATAAAAGTCCAATAATCATCATTGCCATCTATGTCGAATATGATAGATGCCTCATCACTAGTATCAAGTCCCTGGCTACACTCCTCATTCTGCTCAAAACAATCTTCTTCAAAAAGTTGGGTTTCAAAGATATCACATGGGACCAAACTTTCCAAATATTTGTCATCCGGTGGGGAGCATGGAGGAATTTCATCACATGAAACCTCTAATATTTGATTTTCCATTAAAGTCTCGTAGTTATCATCCATCTTAGATGTAAGGGATTCTTCCTCACTTGTATCACATCTCTGGTTGTATCCCTCCTCATGATCATGGTCATCTTCTTTAGAAAAAAGGTCACAAGCTAGTAAACCTTCCAAACTATCATCATTATGCTCATTAGTAGGATTAGTGCTAAAGTTTTTAGTGAGATTATCCAATTGTTGATTATAATCTTCGACTTGACCCCGAGTTTCTGTGGTGACAGGATGGAGCTGTTCAACTGTGTTAATGTACTCAGGCTCTCTTGAATATTGTTTTGCCTCTCTCCAACTTTCTCTGGAAATATCATGCATGTCATCTACATAGTTTATGTACTCAAGCTCGCTTGATGATGCTTTAGGACCACAACCCTCTAGAAAACCATGCTCCTAAATATAGCATGCATAATAGCAGGAAGATGCTTCATGAAGGTCTTCACATGCCCTACAAAATGGCGTGTAATTTTCAACCATGTTAGCAGCCTCTAACTGATGAGGAGGCCTATGTTCATGGCTGGGATTTATTCTTTGCCATGTTGGCTTGGTAGGAAAAGTTCTAGGAGCAGGCTGAGTTTGAGTTATTTCCATTGTTATTACCCTATTCTGAATTTCCTTTAACTACGCTAAATGTTTCTATTCTGCCTCCTCCATATTCTTCTTCATCTCCCTTTTCATATTGATCATCTGTTTTTCATAGGCATCCTTCATAGCTGATAAAGGATCCTTGTATTTGGGCTCACTAATTTTCAAAGGGGTGGAAGACCTTGAATAACCTTGGAGGTTAGACTCACCAGATGACTGCATATTCTTATCAATTTTGATAGCCAAAGCCTGAGATAGAAGTTAAGTAGCCAGCTCCTTATCTCTAATTTGGTATTGGATTTTACCACTTAAAGATTCGATGTAATAGTCCAAAATAGAAGTTGTTGGAGGAGAGTAAGTGGTAGGGATGGAATTTTCTAATTCAATGAACCTGTTGTTGAATTCGTCCATTGTTTTAGTTTCAGTCTTCTTTATGCTGGTCAAAGATGCTACTAGATGTCTAGGCTCCTTTCTACTGCCAAAATTTCCAAGGAAAGCAACCTTGAAGTCTGCTAAGGTGGCAAAAGAATTGTCCGGAAAATTATCATACTAGTTGCCAGCCTTGCCATCCAAAGACAAGGAAAACAAGGTCATGTAAACATCTTCATGCCTATCAGTACCCCTGACATGGGCACCACAGTGTCTAGTGAAATTCCTAATATGTTGCTCAGCAGAGACAAAGGCATTAGTGCCATTATACATTCTAAGTTTGTCAATATCTTTGTCAGGGATATCATGAGGATGACTTGCTATCTGAGCAAAATTGAGTTGAGTAAAAAACGCACCCATTGGATCAAGGAAACAGTTATTATTTTGCAAATTTTCTAAATTTTCTGGAAGTAAAAGATGGATGTCTGAAATAGACTCAGATCCAAGTTCTGCAAGGATTCTGCGAGAATATAGTTTGTTTAATCTCCTCCTTAAGACCTTTTCAGGGTCAGGGATGAAATCGACCAAACCTACAGAGTTTCTTCTAGTAGAATACCTTGAGGTGTTAACTGAAAGTGGAGTCACCAGTGGACTTAAGTCTAATTTCGGAGAGTGATTGGACTAAAAATATACCAAAAAGGATAAAAAGGTAAAAAACTAAAAGAAACAAAAGGTTGTCCAGGAACAAAAAGATTTGTCCCCGGTAGTGGCGCCAAAAGATGTTGTCCGTCGATTGTACACCAGCAACAGAAATCTTCCGAAAGCTGTCTCCTCACTTGGGTAAGTGGGAGAGGTGTGACCTTGGGGGCAAGCACATAGCTAGGTACTGTCACCTACTCCTAGCTCCTCTGTTTAGTCTAACTCCTAACGAAGCCAAGGGGGGTAGTCCCTAACAAAGAGTTTTCTATGGCACAATGTTTAAGTTAATTTTTATATGTTTTAGATGTGGATGGGTGTTGTTTATGAGTTATTTGTGATTTAAGATGATCAATGTGATGAATTGAACACAAGACAAATCAATCTGCATTGCTATCACTAGAATTGAAATATAGACAAATATTTGATAAATTCACAAAATAGATAAAGCATTCACAGATATGATTTATAATCAAACATTCGATGGACAAATGGCCCAGATTATCAATAATGCTTATAAGATAGGACCAGTTCCTATGGAGTCAACTTATCAGAGATGCTTCAAGTATAAATATGATGTGAATCCCCAAAAGATTCCAGTGAATATTAGGTTTTGCAAGTGCTCTTGGTAAGTTTTAAGAGTTTTTACTTGTGATCTTCACTTATGGTAGCTGGATGTCCTAACCGGTAATACCTTCTGTGGCTCCGTTCGAAGACATGACAGAATTGTCTGGGGTCAAAGGTAAGTGTTCAATAACTTAACTACTGGTTCCCAGATTGGGTAGCCCGACGCCCACACTTGGAATTTCCCACATGCCTCGGTATTTATCGAACAACGGCAGTGCGTTGGCTATGGGGAAAAGTTTTAGTTAAGTTCCTATTGTGGGGTTTAGAGATCCAATGTCGTTTTTGGGTGTTCTGATCTAAGATCAGTCAGAGCATACTCTGGCAAGGAGGAAAGGGGGTTAATTAATTAAAGGGGTGTGAGTTGCGAATTTTCTTAAGTTAATTAATTAAAACTCTCCAACAGAGAGTGATTTTGACCTCGTCTTATGACTGTGGTTCAAGAGACTTAGCTAATCTATATGAAGCTAATGCAGGGATTATGCAAATGTAAAATGCTTTTCGATAGAGAGTGCTCTTGACTTGTGTTTTTGCAAGTTCAACAGTCTTACTTATGGATTGTTAATTGATTAAACAAGCACAAGATGATATTAGTTTCTTAAACTCTCCAATAGAGAGTACTCTTGATCCACCTTATGGTGAGATTCAACAGATTTAAGTAGTTGATTAATCTTAGAAAGATAAACAATTAAACTGAGCAATCAACTTATAAGTGATTAATTAACAATTAATGATCTAAGCATGAGATGTAATGAATGATGAAAACTAGCACTAATCAAAGCATACACACAACACAAGCCTCCCCAAATGGGGGAGGAAGAGAGTGGGGACTTAAAAACCCCACTCAAACAGAGATCTTTTATTAAACTTTATACAATGTGCCTTAAGGAACCTAATCCTTGAAAGGACTTTTCAAATAAAGGTAACGTAACTCTACAAAAATTATAACCTGTAAAAAGGAGAGTGCCTTGTATTTTTACTTTTGAGATCTTTTATTAAACTTGTGAAAAGGGAAAAGGGAAGAAGTTTGGAGAGAGTAAAAAGAACAAAAGGAAAGAGGGCTGAAACAATAGAAGATTAGAGAGGGAAGGAAAACAAACTAAGCAAGAATCAAAACCAAAGAAAGGGGAGCATAGGGCAGCCAACTAAGAAGCTAAGGGATGAACAAAATTGAGGAAAATGGGGCAGCGAAAGAGGAAATAAGTGGCTGTCATAAAAAATTCAAAACAAGACAGCGAACAAAAAGTAAAAGAAATGGCCAAAAACAAGGTTAAAGGAAGCCCAAAGACTAGGCAAAAAAGAGGCAAAAAAGGGAAGAAAGCTAGGGCACACTAGGGCTGTCCAAAAAGAGAAAAATGGATGGTAAAAAGAGTACTAACAGGGCAGTGATGAAGAAGAGGTAAAATAAACAAAGAAAAGCGACCGGTAGAAAATGGATTAAGAAGAGGGACAATGGGAGGTTTTTTGCAGCTTAATTCCTTAGTTTTTTGCAAGTTTTCCTGCTTAACCTATCATGGAGAGAGAAAAAACCAGCGAGCTATTTACCTGCAAAATGATGGGTTAAACAATAGAATATACTACAAAAATACACCTAGAGTTTGAGCAAAATATATGAACCTTGTGCTGCTTCAAATACCAACTAGATCTAAGAGAAAGAACGCTTCCTAGATCTAGAAATGGAAGCAAGTAGATGCAAAAGATTTACTTTATAGATCAAGATACTGCTTGCAACATAAAGTAAAATAATGAGAAAATTTGACTTTAGGGTGAATGGAGAAGATGAACCACTTGGATCTTGAATCCATGAAATCACTTTGGATCCCAATGGCATGCAGCTGCTAGGTACATATGCTTTGTTCCAAGAAGAGTAGATGCAACCTAGCTCAGCCTCTTACTTGGTACAATGAAGTGATATACAAAACAATCTTATACACTTGGCAACATGGGGGTTAAAACATGTATTATTTACTAATCAAATCTCAAAAGCATGAAATACAGCTGAATAAAAAAATGCTCTTTGAGGGTTTTGAAAGTAAATGAAATAAACAGGTAACTTGAAGCTACAAATACCTATTCCTATGTGCTTATAGAATCCCTCTAAAGAATTTATTAATACCCACACATTATCAAAAGTAAAGAAACTAGAACAGTTTCACCTCATTAGCAAGAACATATGCACCCAGGATCCACACAACATGAGCCTCCAAAGCCTTTCTTTATTAAAAAATAGGTTCCATAAGAGCAAAAAGCATTACAATATTTTACCAGAGGTTCTTTACATCAATCATCCACCCTGATAGAGCTGAAAGAGCCTCTATTTATATAATGAGAGAGTGCTAAAACCCTAAAACCAAACTTCAAACGGTAACCATCCTGGCCACCAAACAGAGGTCCAAACCTAATCAGAGAATCAGGAGTGAGGGGAGGCCTCCAC
Organism: Pseudotsuga menziesii; assembly: GCA_001517045.1. NCBI lineage: Eukaryota > Viridiplantae > Streptophyta > Pinopsida > Pinales > Pinaceae > Pseudotsuga > Pseudotsuga menziesii. The sequence continues at coordinate 242,378 of LPNX010355794.1, read as the reverse complement.
CCAGGAAAGGTTCCCCCACTCCAACCCTAAACAATGAAATCCATCCATAGATGAGCCCACACGTGTTGAAGGCACCCTCAGGAGAGAGAGAGGCATGAGCTACTGAAGGAGGCACCCTTATGCATAGGAAAGCTGCCTGCTAGGTCTAGAAACCTACTTTGTTAGGTCTGGGAAGCCTACTGATGGTGTAAGATTCAGTATTCACCTCGATCAAATCAATGGACCAATGAGAGATCTCCATCTCATCTTTAGCTGGAGATGACATGTCTGATAACTGATAAATTAATTGCTCTCTTAATGATAACTGAAGTTGATTTATGATAAATCCAATCATCATAAGTGCTCCATGAGATGTCATTTAGCCTTTTATTTTACTGAATTTGGATTAATTTGGAGATTTTTATTTTTCTCCAAAATAATCATTTTTTTTTAATAAAATTTCATTTCATTACTCAAAACTGACTTTTTTGAGAAAAAATGAATTATGTGTCTGATTGTTGATCTAAAAGTTGGTTTTGACTGGCTGGCTGATCAAGAATGATTTTTGGCTTAAGGTTAGAGTCTTCAATCATTGAATTCGAAGTCCGGATGACCAACTTACCACGAACGGGTTTTTTCCATTTAATTTATGGAAAAATTAACCCAAAAAACTTAGGAAAAGTAATTAAAAATTAAAAAATTAAAAAAAATATTTTTTTCCCATTCAAAAAAGATATTTTTGAAAAAAATTTATATGTCCAGATGACTTAGGAAATGACCATGATCTATCTAAATAATTTCTAGTAGTCTTATAACACTCAGTTGGGCTCTAATAACCCCCCAAGGTCCAGAATTCAACATCGGGCATTCCAGCTTTGGAGGAAGCGGGAGAAAACCTCAACAATTATACTTGGCTGAAGGCAAAGCATAATTGTCAAGGGAAAAAAACTCCCTAGAATACCCTATTTGAGATTCTATGTCTTAGGAGACCGAACCACTCAAAAATATCCTACTAGCACATTTTATTACAAACCCCGCGTGGCCATGGTCAAAATTATTCAAATACAAAAGTGACTAGCCAATATTGGCTAGACAAGTAGATAGATCAAATGATACACTGGAATCATACTTTGAACAAGTCTGTCAACTGGCGGCTCCTCAGGTAACCCAACTATGGTACAAAAAAGTGGATAACAAACCTTTCACAGACATGGGGGTTAAGCGCAGCATAAATATTCAAGCTACTAGGTGTGTCCTTGTGGGAAAGTCTTGAGTCAAGTACTGTCACTTGATCTTGACTCCTTAGTTTATGCCAAACTCCTGACGAAGCCAAGGGGGGTGGTCCCTAATAAATAATTCAACTAATGCTCTTTATATTGTTAATGACGAAATTAAGTTGTTTTAGGACTTTTTTGGTAAATAATTTTATTGTAAGACTGATGCAAAATTGTTTAAACATTCAACAACATATAACATGATTATATAAAGATTAATATTGACAAAACTGATAATCATATGAAAATAATATTCTTATGTACTCATATCAGTGCCAAATGGAGTAAAAAATGTTGTTGAAAATGAAATGTTTTGTAATATGTCTTGGTCAGTTCTAATTATTAAAGATGAGTAGATTTAAGGGAACGGAGATTCTCGATATAGTTATGAAGTACTGAGAATATGTTTGGAGAGATGACAAAATTGGTTCCTCACTCGAAAATGTGGGCCGAATCAGAGTGTTTGAGAAGGTGTTCAACACTGCACCAACAAGGGTGTAGCCTAACTGTATCTCGAGGTCACTATTCAGTAGTTCCCGCTTCCTTTGAGAAATTTTCCGAATAATTTCAAAAGGAGTTGTGCTGGTTTTTAACAATTTTTAGAAGGTTGTTGAATTTATTACTATGAATTAATTATTTAGATGTGAAGAATTTGTCAGTGCGCATTCCTACTTTTGATTATCCCAAAGCTCAGGGCGAACCTGCGATGGGAAAGATCATACACCGAAATGGAAAACTGTTTGTTCCAATTGTAAAATAAAGAAAAAATATTTTGGTAATAAAAATAAAAACTAAATCTTAAAATAATACACAAGCTATGTGTCACTTTTTGATCATCCACCAATAATCGACAAGAAGACTTTGGTTGGTGGAGAGAGCATACTTCGTGGAAACAAACGAGGGAACAAAGTTATTTAAAAAATTTAAAATATGGAAATGAAAATAAATAACTAACTAAAGCATCCATCAAACAAATTGGATTGTGTGCGTGTGATTGTTAGAAAAATTGAAGCGACGAAAGAGACACTGCCAATCCCCCCAATGGGAATGAAGTGTGGGCATTGTGTATCCCACTTGCTTTCTTTATTAATTATGATTACAATATCAAATAAATGAAATTAAAATATGTATTCTAACCTATAAAACAAGTCTAAATATTTATACAACTTGATGGAGTGAAGGGAAACAAAGAAGAAGGGAAAAGTGAGGGTTTTTTGATGTCCTAGGAGACCAAAAACTTGAATTTTGAGCAGAGATTCCTCCTCTTTTTCTTTGGAAATGATAAAAAATAGTGACTTAAATTATTATAATATGATGGAATGAATGAATAAATGATAAAAACTAAAACTAATTTCAGTAGTGGCAAAAGATTGAAAACATTTACTAGTTTTTAAAGCACCGAAATGACAACTTTAGACTCAGCAAAAGATGATTCTTTTTAAGCACTTATAAATCTAAATGATATAATATGCTAAATAATTATATTGAAATTATCAAACTTGTAAATCATATCTATCAAATTTTCATATTCAAACTATGTAACCGGAAAGAGGAGAGAGAATTGTTTTAAGAAGATGGAAAGCAACTTCAAGCCTTACTTGATTTTCTTATGAAAACTTTGGATACCCTATAGAAATAAGATAACAATTGAAATATTTTCAAAGAGGAATAAGATACAACTGATTTCAACTCCTCCTTTGAAAATGTAACATGTAAAACAAACCTATGAGAAACCCCTGCATAAAAAGTTAGATCTAGTGTACTCAAAAACAAGAAATGAGAAAGAGTTGAAATTCAATTGAATATGAACAACTAATCTCCTACCCCTTGAAATCAAAATACCAGTAAGCAAGTTACAACCATAAATTCATACTCTATGTGTCCTAAGGTTACCTTCTAAGCTAGATCTAATAGCAATTTAAACAGAAAGAAGAAACTCAGAAATTTAACAATGTCACCTCAAATATTCACAAGAATCATCTAATAACATAGAGTGGACCTCCAAATTCTGAAATTGTATTCATAAATATAGCAAGAATACAAAATGGTAGATGTTTTTTTCATACCTCAAAAGGAGGAAGAAATCCTCGCTTAAATAGGAAAAATGACAGCAAACCCCAAGGGGGATTTTTTGCCAAGTGTCGGAGATTTTTGAGATGATTGGGGGTGAAATAGAGTGAACTATAGGTGGTAGATGACACCTCTTATAAGGTAGGTCACCCTCACCTCTTTCTGTGACACATATAAAATAAGAGATCAGCTCTATCATAGATAAATGTGCCCCTTTAAGGATAAATTCACCCCCTCATGGATTTGATTGGAATCGACTTGATTTGATATTGATTTGGTATCCAATTAGCCCCAAAATAATCCTGATTTAACATGGAACATGTCTGGGACAAGTTCCCACTTATTTAGGGAAGTGTTTTTTCTCCATATTTTCCCTTTTTCTAATTTTTTATTCACTTTTTGCATTTTTTGGAGAGAATTTCACTTAAGTGATGAATAATCACTTAAAACTTAGGAAAAATGGGTTTAGGGATGAGGTTAGGTATATGGCTCCAAAAATGAGCATCCCCATGACCAAATTGGATCCCTAGGCCCAATTTTATGACATTTTGAAATATTACAATTAAAATACAGCTTATTGATGATTTTATTAACAAACTAAAAATTAAAATATCCTAGGGGGGACTTATCAGACGTTCACGAAACTATGGAGATATGACTAGCATGGTATAATAAAAAGATCCTAGTCTTTAACAAATTTTATGAGAAAAAAGTTACCAAACTCACCATCCCGACTTTGGAAGATTTTGAGTGAAAAACTTGAAAATTATATGTTGCTTAAAATAACGTCATATAATTAACAAGGGAAAAAACGCTCAAGGATGATGACCTTGATGACCAAGTCTAAGAAGGCCAATCATTTTACATAAAAGAACCTCATGCTATTTCATTTATTATATCCCTCTAAAGGGGGTGAACATCCAAAAGAGGCCACAACTGGCCTTGATGAAACCACGAAGTTTTTGACCACTGAGTAATAACAAGTGATTTGTTCTGATCCTTAGTGGCTCACTTGAAAAGTACCTTAAGGGAGACTTAGTGGGTAATAGTAGGGAATTAATTCATCCCAACATTGTTTCTCTTCCTTCTTAGTCAGCCTGTACATGATCTTATACTATCTTGCTGGAAACCATATGCCATTGGAAACTTGAATCTCAATCCTAGCCAACTAGGTCCACAAGTTTGAATACATGTAACATAGTAAAAAAACTGAGACAGGGCATACTTAAAGTTCTCAAAACAATATGGGTCTCTTGCTTTTAAATATTTAGAAGAAGCATCCCATATACTCTTGCTACCTTCTATTGCAAAGAGCTCTTGCTAAGAAATCGAATTAACACGTGTGGAGATGACCTTTTCTTGGAAGGCTTCCATCTGACTAACCCTCTGAGGAGTTTCCAAGTTTCTCATATGTCTAGATCTCAATGCTGTAGCATATTGAGATTCACTTCGGACCTAAATGGTGGAAGTGTCCTCATTTTTCTGTATAGTCTAGTTAGCACTCCACCACTTCATATGATTAGTAACAAATGAAGAAAAATCTATTAAGATGAATGTCTCCCAAATGAGGAACTGGATTGAAGCGGGAATCCATGAAAAATTATCTTTCATGAAGATACAATTCACATAGCAGGTTCTTTTATGAAAAATCACTCCTAATGAAGGTGTCCATGAATTGAGGAGTTGACACTATCTGATAGTTCCTCCCCTCTTTTAAATCTTTGATTTTGAACAGAGTCATTTGTTCATACAAACAAACTTAATAAGATGGATATGGAGCTCTGCAACATAACAATTCTTGAGTTAAACTGTACTTTTGATAATTTTATTTCATTGAGGTCTCGAGCTTTCTTGATTAAGTTTAGGTCCTTTTACAAATCTTCCCATTGTAATTTTTGGAAGATCGGTTCTTCAACCCATTTATATTTAATATCTTGAACAATCCTCTTGTGTTCAAGCAGGGAAATCATCCCCTTCTCACTTAGAATGGCACGATACCTCCATTTACTCAGCTCAAGTTGTAATAGGGAGAGCTCATTTTTCAACTCTTTATCTTTTCCTTCTCCTTTTTCCAATACAATAATTTCATTCTCAATTTTTCCCAATGAGAGTGAGTCCTGTGTTTTAGCAATATTACCTTGTATTACCAAGTCAACAACTTCTTCTTCCAACCCTGTTCTAGCAGCTTCTGTTTATGTTGTTGCTTCAACAACCAATTTTAGGAATGTTGGTTCTTTTGTGACCACATCCAGTTTGTGTGCTCCAGTATCAACAAATTTTGTTTGTGTTGCTGCTTCAGTGACTGATTTTGGGAATACTGGTTCTTATGTAGCAACATCTTGTCTTTGTACTATAGTCCCAACAACTTCTGTTTCTGTTGCAACTTCAACAAATAATTTTAGGAATTTTGGTTCTTGTGTAGCAACATCCTATCTTTGTACTTCAGTCCCAACAACTTTTGTTTGTGTTGTTTCTTTAGTAGGGTCATTTTAGGAATGTTGTTTCTTGTGTAACAACATCCTGTTCTATTAATATTTCAGTGCCTCCAGACTGCTTAGATTGTTCTTGGATAATTTCAGTATCTCCTAACACTTGAGGCTGGTCTGGGAATAATTCAGTGTCTCCTGTCTGCTGATACTGGTCTAGAATTAATTCAGTGTGCCCTGACTATTGAAATTGTATTTATTCATGTTATTGTAACTCCTGATCAGGGGTTATATTCAAATTTGGTTCCTTTTCCTCCATTGATTATGTTGTTGGTATTTCACTTCTCCCTTTCCTTGATTGTGTAAGTTTCCATGCTGACACTTCCACTATTGTGACTTTATAACCTGAAATTTTAAATAAATCTCCACATTATGGGAATAACAGTTCATCATGTTCCCTGATATTCGAAACATAAGGTGTATTTTCTAATTGGTTAGCAGCTTCAGCCATTGTGTTCAAGCTTCATGCTATCTACTGTTTGAATGCTTCTTTCAACCCCTATAATTATTCTTCGAGTGTTTGTACTTATTCTTGCAGTAGCTTATTCTCAAAAATCAAGTTTTCAATTTGAGGTTGATCTACAACAGGTTCTTATGGGTTGGCATATTTTATAATTACATTACCCTATGGTTCTTGTGTTACAGGGTGTAATCGAGGTTTCAGAATAGGAGTTTCAAGATTTACCTCGATTTCATGTATTTCTTTTGTTGTAATATAATATCTAGTTATCCTTCTTTTTGAGGGACTAGATGACTACCATTTAGTACTTGAACTCTTACTTATTCTTTGTGACAGATAAGGGGTAAAACATTCTCCCGTTCTAAAAATAAATTCCTCTTCTTGAATTATATTTCCCCTTATTTCAGGAGAAGATTCAATGTTCAAAACTTCCACATACCCTTCCCTCATTTCCCCTACATAATATTATGTTTGATGCACTAGACTCCTGCTCAACTCCTGAGAGTTTAATCCCTGAAATTCTTCTACCGTCATTGCCACTATAGCCTCCTCTTACACAGGGTTTTCTACTGTTGCAGCTCCCCCTAAACCATCCTATTGGACATTTTCCAATTCTTCTGATGCTCTATCCCTCTGCTAGCTGATTCTGAGGAGCTCATCTCATCATCCCCTTCTTCAATACCTCTTACTTCCACTGCAGGTCCCTGATTTATCCAAGCCCCAACAATGAATTGTTCCCATATTTGATTTCCATGTGATAAGGCTCTTAGAACTAGCAATTTAATGATTCCATGGTTTGTATATAATGGATGTCGAGATGTTCTCACATAATGGGCCATGTTCTGTAGGTTTATTAAAAGATAAAATGGAATATTAAGTAGTCTACCATGGCTTAAATGAGAAATTATAAAAAAATCATAAGTATAAACAACTCGGTACCTTACCTCACAAGTGATGTATCTTTTTAAGTAGATTGTGACCTGGTACCAATGCCTTGGCATTGTTTCCAATGTTGTTCCTTTGGACCTCGGCTACACATTCTCTCCTACTGCAAGAAAGTACTCTATTGCAGTTGAATTCTACCTCTTTAGGGAAAAGCATCTCCTTCTAGTTCTTGTAACCTCTGCCAAATCCGCCTCGGAGGTGTCTCAATCCTATAATCTCTTAATGGGTTTTAGTTAAGTTCATAGAAATTTGAAGTGTCGTCTCTTCGTGGAATCCATTTAATCTCTGAAAATATTCTATCCATTCGACTTCCTCAAAGATAACGAAAACGTCTATGTTTCTATGTAGAGAATAAATGTTTTTGGGCTCATGTGTTACTGGAAAACCCATAATTCCTCTCTTCTGCAAGCTCTAATTTCGAATGAAACAACCACCGGTTTCAAACGTTGGAGTCACAACATGCAAGAACAGTTGATGGATAGTCGGGATTCATGTTGGTATTTTTAGAAAGCTAACACAATTATGGAGTAAGATAATTTAACAGGTTATCGCATATATTTGATGGAATGACGGTCATTTTATAAGTACAGGTGAGGTATTTAACATGTTTCTCTTACACTTTGATTTGTTAAGGGTTGCGGATATGGACTAAAAGGAAAGGTATAATCATTATTTATATATCCATTCATGCCTAATCATGCCTATAGTCAAAACTTGTACCTTTTCATTGTCATGTTGAATCGTCATATTTCCAAGGTATCTTCCCTTCATTATCAAATCATTTAATAGTTAAATAATTACGTTCACTCCTTCATAAAACAAGTTGGCCTTCATCCAATGAGTAGGTTAAATACATCCACGCTAGCATAAATTGCAAGGACGTGTGGACGATAGATGGAATATTTGGTGTTCTTCTCAGGAACTGTAGCTGAGTGATGGAAATTTAGTAGAATTTTTTCACAAAGAAGAAAGGCCTGGGAAAAAATCCACTAGAGATGTGGCGGAAATTTTGTGAAAATGTTGGTGAAGTTTTACCATAAAGTGGAAAAATTGGCGGAGTTGCAGCGAAAAAATAGCGGAGTTTCGACAAAAAGAAATGAACAATTTGGTGGAGTTTCAATGGTAAAATGGAAAATTTGGCAGAATTTCAGCGAAAAAAATGGAAATTTTGGTGGAGTTTCAACAGAAAAATCAGATGGAATTTTAGTGAAAATACAGGGAGAGTGATGGATTTTCGACACATTTCTACAATTCTATTCACTTTTCCTTACAAGGATTTATCCAATTTGAGAAGGTTCATCTAGAATTTCCACAATCGCTTGGACAAATGTGGCTGCTTCCCTCCAACTGAACCTTGGCACGTATTCTTGTACATAATTCTAAAAAAAAAAAACCAATCAAAGCTTTAAAAAAATAGAATCAACAATTTATTTATATACAAATTTATGTGTGGAATTGCAGTAGATTTCAGGGATTATCAGAAATGGGGGAAAACCCCTCTTCCTGTATCATTTGGAAATTTGTATTAGCTGCAACACGGGAAATGAATGCATCCTTTGAAATAGGATTATGATAAAGCCATAGCCGATGACCATTAGAAAAATAAAGGTGTCTAGTTTTCATCAATGGTGGTCAAGTGGATGGTTCCGTTGTTGAATACATTATCTATTATGTAAGCTCCCAACCATCTTATATGCAATTTTCCCTTAAAATCCTTCTTGAACCATGAATCATATAATAAATCCGAGTCACCTTCAGAGAATATTTTCTTTTTTATCAACCTGTAATTCCATTAGGAGTGCTGATTTTGAATTAATGTTGTCTGATGTAAAATAGTTGTGCACTTCTCATCTAATTCATTTAACTAATTCAACTATTTCCTCTGAGCCTCTGTTAAGTATAGATTTGATTCTATAGTTGTCTTCAAATTTTTTATGTCAAATTTAATACGAAAGAACTGTAGTATTGCACCATGTAGTACGATATGCCCATAATGCTTCTGGAATTCTTTCAGCCCAATATTTGAGGTGACTCTTCATTGTCTTTGTGAGGATATCCTCAATTACCTTATTCGTACTTTCCACTTGGCCATTGTCTTGTGGATGATATGGTGAGGTTATCTGATGCTGAATATGATATTTCTGCAATAGGGATTCAATATTACGGGACACAAAATGCATTCCTCCATATGTTACTATTTATCTGGGTTCCCCAAAGTAGGTGAATATCTCCTCATATAAGAAATCTATCAAAAATTTATCATTGGATATTACCAGAGCCACAACCTCCACCCACTTGGTCATATGATATTTGAAAACCATCATATAATCTTTCTATTTTGAAGGATGGTTGATAGTCCCTACAGAATCCATAGCCCACATGTCAAAAGGTTCAACCACTAACTGTATCTAAAGTGACATTTCGTCCAATCTGTTTCGGTGTCCCATTCTTTGGCAACTGTCATGGGCATGAGAAAATTTCTTTGCATCCTGAAACACAGTTGGCCAAAAATATAGCATCCTTAGTGCCTTATGACCAATTCTATTATTGGAAAAATGACCCCCCACAGGGATCATCATGGAATGATTTCAGGATACTGTGAATCTCATCTTCTCTTACACATATTATGATTTCCAAATCTGGTCATGTGTAAACGAGATGTCCTTCTATCCAACGGTATCTAACACTCTGCTGCATGATTCTTCTTCTTTATATTTTTTATAAGTGCACTATAAGCTTACCTGCAACCAAATAATTAGTGATATCTGCATACCAGGGGGAGTGAGCTAAGACTACGAACAATTCTCATCAGGAAACGAATCCTCGACTAGTGAATTATCATTATTGTTAGTTAGTCGAGAAAGAAAATCAGCAGCAACATTTTCCTTTCTTGGTCTATCAATAATAGTAATATCAAGCTCTTGCAATAGAAATAACCATCTTGTCACTTGAGAATTAGGAATAGGTTTATTCATAAAATATATAATAGATGAGTGATCAGTGTGGATAAAAATAAAATACCCGGTGATATAGCGTCAGAACTTATTGATGTCATAAATGATAGCAAGGAATTATTTATCAGTTACTATGTAATTAAGTTGAAGAAGGTCCAAATTATTAATTACGTAATAGACAACATATGGATTATGGCCTTCCTGTTGTCCCAACACATCCCCAATGGAAATATCTAAAGCTTCAGAATAAATATGGAAATAAAAGACCCAATTAGTCCCTCACAAAATAGGTGTTGTGGACAATGTTGTCTTTAGTTCTTTAAATGTTTTCTGGCATGCATCTGTCCAATTAAATTGTGCATCCTTAATGAAAAAAGTGAATAAATGAGATGCTAATTTAGAAAAAAATTCAATGAATCTTCTATAGTGTTGGAATAATCAAAACCCATCCCAAGACTTAGGATAAAATAATTTATCTTTTCGATTAATTTCCTAGGTCTTACACAAGCTAGTTTGCACCCAAACCCATGTTTGAGGTCAAAATTTCCCAAACTGGCTCCTAGAATGAGTTAGAAAGATACTAGATAATATTCTGAGAACTTTGCAGTCTTCCTAGATTGGAAAGTGCACAGTTCATCTTTTTCATAAGTTTCGATCTTTTCTACAGTTTTAAGGAAAAAGATAAAGCTAGTTTAAGGTACATTGCCTTATTTTTTGCACCAACTCACCCCTCTTCTTTTCCTCATATAAAAGAATTATAAAGCTAAATTTCCATCACTTATGAGCTGTACATACCCATTCAGAAAATTCGTTAGCATCTTGACTGATTTGGAAAGTGCTTTATGCACCTATGGGGGATTTTGACTTTTTTAGTAAACCTGCTTTTGTGTTGATTCGAATAGAAACCTAATTATTTCGAATCCTTGGAGTATATACTTTATGATAAGTCTAAATATATTTAATGATGTTTGTTGATATCATCAACAGTTTGTGGATTATCACATATTCAGTCTCCTTCTTGAGTGTTTCTTGCATATTTTCAAGCAATTTTGTGAGTTCAATTGTTCTAAACTTGGGCTAAATTTTCACATGGTAACAAAGATCCCTTAGTAGCTTGATTTTTATCCTCTTCAATTTTATTTTTTAGGGTCAACATCACTCACTGGGAGCGCAGACTATCTAGTCGAAGGCACAGTTGCTGAATAATGGATCAATCTGAATAATGGATCAATCTCAACCAATCATCTTGACTCTATTCAATTACTTCGAATGGAAGGAAAGGATGGAGATTATGATGGGGAGTAAAGGCCTCTTTAGAGTGACCATGGAAAATGAAGTTGATCCTAATGCAGCAACAAAGAAGATCAAATGGCATAGTAGGAGAGATGAGGCATATGGCCTTTTGTGTCTCAACATTTCCAGAGACCTTCTATTTCATCTTGATGGTCTTACATCACCAAATGAAGTATGGGAGAAATTCAATCTTTGTTTGGGAAGAATGATAAGATGAGAGGTTACCAACTTGAGAATGAGTTGATAGCACTCAATCCAAGAAGATTTGAATCCTTGCAAGTCTACTTTTCGAAATTCAAATCATTGGTTTTGCAGCTAAAACAAATGTTATGCAACCAAGTCCCATGTATAGCATAAAAAGAGCAGAAATAGAAAATAAGAGAGTAATCCATGCATAAAATATGAATAACAAATATCAATATCAATACTCTTCAAGGAAGGAACCTCCTTACACAATGTACTGAGTACATAAGACAAGATAAGAGGGATTGAAAAAGAAGATGAACAACTAATGTTGGCCATCCTTTCAAAGCTTGGTCCTAATTACTCAGTATTTGTTTCATCATTCCATGCCACCAAGTTGAAAACTCGAAATCGAAATCCTTGACTCAAGAGCAAGACAAGTTGTTCTTGATGGGCACCATCAAACCTTCCAAACATCAAGCTTTGGCTGCTGGATATTACAAGGTGAATTCCAAAGACAAGAAGAAGGATAAAAGTCCTCCAGATAAAAAATGAAGCAAGTCCAATTCTTAAGAGGAGTGCTCAAACTCCAAGAAGAAGAAAGGTAAAGGTGAAGGTAGAAAGTGTGCATATTGTGGTAAGGGCTTTCATCCTGAGAGATCTTGCATGAAGAAGTAGATTGATATGCTGACTCAACTCCTAGAGAAGAACAACATCTCCCTCCCTGGTGGCGCAATCAAGAAGAAAGGAGGATCCAATTTCGAAGACCAAGATTGAGTACATGCCCTGGTTGTAAGAACTGCCAAATATCCGTCCTTTATCATTGATTTTGTAGATTCTAGGCACATGGTTTGAACAAAGGAATCCCTCTCATCTCTTAATGATTTGAAGGGTCCTAAGAGTAAAGGTAGCATTGATTTTAACCATGGTTCCTTCAATAATTTTTTGTATGTCCTATGTCTTGCTGCTAATATCTTGTCATTCTACCAGATGACCCACACTAAGTCTCTTAAGAAGGTTGTTTTCTCTCCCAATGAAGTTGAAATATCTGACATTGCAAATGGTGGATCCATTTCTAAAGGTTTTTTGGATCATATTTCTAAATTCTACAAGTTCTCACACTTCATGCCTTTCTATAACCCCTCTACTCTCCTCAACCATGCCAATGAAGCAAGAGACATTTAGCATGATAGTTTTGGTCATCTAAACTATAAATACCTTTCATATTTGTGTGAAAAATATATGGTTTCAATATTACCAAAGATAAAGTTTTCCAAAGGAGTCTGTCAAGGTTGCATTCTAGGAAAACATCCAGAGCATAAGTATGAGAGATTCGGTCATGATAGAACCTCAACACCTCTTTATACCATCAATAGTGACATTTCTGGTGCCTTCCCTCATATGTCCATGAGTAAATCCAAGTATGTCTTAACCTTCATAGATGAATTTTTCAGGTACTATTGGGTTTACTTCCCTAAACTCAAGTCTGAAGTTTTTGACCACTTCGAGGTTTTCAAGGCCTTGGTTGAGAACCAATTCGGGAGGAAAATCAAGATCCTAAGATCTGATAATGGTGGTGAATATTTCAATTCCAAGTTCATTAATTATTTTGAAGATGTAGGTATCCATATGTATCACTCTATTCCCTACACACCTCAGTAGAATGGTGTGGTTGAGAGGAAGAATAGAAGTATCAAGGAGATGGCTACTTGTATGTTGGAGTCTAAGAATTTGCCACCAAAATTTTGGGATGAAGTTATAAACTATGCATCCTACATCTAGAATAGAGTTCCTCACAATAAACTTGATGAAATTACTCCTTTAGTAGCTTGGAATGGGCACAAACCAGATATGTCTCATTTCATGATTTTTGGCTCAAGAGCACGAGATAGAATTCCATTAGATAAAAGGAGGGATTTGTAACCCCAAAGACAAGAGTTGCTATTTGTTGGGTATTCTAAATATTCCAAAGCATACAACCTGATCAACATATCACCCAAAAATCCTTCATTGAAAGAAGTGTTCAGTTCGAAGAATAGCTTATGGTAGCAACAGAAATTGGAGAGTCCTCCTCACCTCCTCCATATTTGGTTGTAAGTGAAGGAACTAATGAAATTTGTGATTCTGATATTTATAATAATTATTATTTAATTTCAGATCCAATCAATCCCACAAGGACAAATTTGGAAGAAAATACCATCCAAGCAGCTTGTCATGTCCCCATTCGAATAGGTCTACTAGTTGACAATGTTTCATCCACCTACTAGTTCCCTCGGTTGGGGAGGAGGAATTAAATATTGCAATAAGGGAGCTATGGGATCCAATATAACCTTAGTTTATAATTTACACATTAATTTTTCTCATACAAATAATAAATATGGAGAAAATAAAGTGCATTGCTTCATATTGACATTTGGAGGTCCATGGGGGCCTTGGGTGGCTAGATTCCTCCTTACGCATGTCATGACATAACCCAAAATTAGAAATTATGAGTGATGGAATATTCTTGGAAGGTTAAGAGTCATTAAATTACATATCATTATCTTAAGGATTCGAATGGGTGAGGAGGAGTAATTCCCCATAGAAGAGGAAGAGTCTAGGGAGAAACTAGGTGCCATGTGGAGCTAGATTCCCTCCGCGTTATGACAACAATGATGAAATATTATATTAAAATTCAGAAATGATTGAAGACCTATGAAAACATGACATGTCAGGGATACAAATATTTTCCAAGAGGTCTCACTTGGGACTAGGTGGCAGCCATTCGAATTTGGTGGAAGATGAAGGGTTGAAGACAAGGCCAAGTGGCATGGAGGTTACTAAACATCAGGGATGCGTTGGAGGAATCATATGGGAATTAATTAGACATTGGAGGAAATTATTAAGGTTATAAAAATATTTCATGAGGAATATAAATGGATTTTGATAATTTTTGAATTTGCCTTTGGCATGTGGAGAGCATTAACATGTCCAATGCACACTTACCCTGCTAGTGAGCCAACCTTGAGAGAGTGAGATTCTCATCCAAGTTGGACATGGGAGATACAATTTAGACCTATAATTGGGATATTCATGGAGTTTTGTTCTGGATATAGGATTCTGCTACTGTTCATGACCCATCTCTCCTCCCATTCTCTCACTTTCTACTTCCATATTTCCATGTTTTTTCTATGAAGGTGCACTTGTTTGAATGGTGGTTGTGCCCCATTGAGTTTAGTTGATTCCAAAGCATGGGTGAATGATTCATGGATATGTAATATGTCCCTAATATTATCTGTAACTAGAAATCATAATAAATACATATGAAAATGTCCACATTTCCATGCTTTATTGTGACTAGCTTCCATGTAATGATTTTCCCTTTCAATGGAGATTGTATATCTGATGTATATTGTGAATTGGGTCAATTTTATATGTTGTTAGTGAGATATTGAAATAATTTAAATGGTATATATTCATATTTTTTTGTTATGAACCATTATATGCACCATTTATGAGTCGAAGTTGAGCTTTGATGTGTCATTTCCTTTAAGCAAATATCACTAAAATTATGCATTCGAATATGAAGATTTAATCCTCAATTTCAGAAATATTAACCAAAAAAAATTAAATTAAATTAAGTCTAATTACAGTACCCATACTATTTTATGAAATTTGGGAGGGCTTCATAGGATTTGGAGAGGCATTTCTGCCCACACCTTAGGGGGAATTGCATCATAAATTGCTAGTAATTTTTCCCTTTTTTCCATCATGTAAAAATTGAGTTTTAGATTTATATGAGATGTAATAAAACTATTATAGATTAAATTTAATATTCCTAATACTCCCCACATAATTCCCTACCAAATTCAAGACTATCTTGATCCATTCGAATCCCCTAGAGTCAAAACTAGTCAAGAAAAGTTTTCCAAAATTCCGCCTTTGTTGGGAATTTTTGAATTGGGACGTTACCAGTGGTATATGATATTTATATTGGAACTTGATAGAACTATTTTTTCATGTTTTCTAATTCTAACCTCCCTCCCCTAGAAACTGATACTGGAGACACTAACAATGAAAAGGAAGGAAGTGGAGAAGTTAGTTCTTTTTACATGAAGATTAAGGAAAAACTAGAACTCAAAGATATGGATGAAAAAGAAAAAAATGAGGACCTTAATACATTCATTAAAATATATTGAAGGAATTACCAAACATATTATGCAAGGATTTGAATTGTTAGCTAGCCAACTTGGGAGCAAGTCAGCACCTGGGAGTAGTAGTAGTACACCCCATGATGAGAGGAAGACCCATGGGGAAGCCATTTTTTCGAATACTAGACCTCATAACAGAATCCATGAGTTAAAAAATCAGAATGGACATAAAATACCTAAGTTTTTAGAGTCCAAATAAGGTCCTTACACCACCTATGATGTTAGAGAAGCCACAAATGATTGGCAACAATTAAGTGATGAATGTAGGAAAGCCCTACCTTTTGATCAGTTCATTTGAGATTCTCTTCAGTTTGAGAAAAGAGGAAATGGGATTAGGGAACCTCATATTAATCATGAGATAAAATACACTATGGGAAAACTAACTAGTCCTTCCTTTGATGGTTCCTCACAAATGTCTGCTGGTGCTTGGTTGAAAAAATTAAGTGTATATTTTCAATTAAATCCTATGGTTGAAGAAGATGCATTGAACATGGCCATTCTGGATATTGAAAGGGAAGCTAGTGATTGGTGGTTCCATATTATTAGAACCTTGGGAAATTATCATATTTTATCTTATGAGGGTTTCTCCAATGCATTGATGGATAAATTTGAGAGCAAAGACCCCGAACTCCCTTTCAAAGAACTAGCACAATTCAAGCAATTAGGAACTCCTAAAGCATATATGTTAGAATTGAAAATGTTTCAGTAATGGTTTCTCATGTATATATGGCTAACTTGGTTTTATTTTTTTACTAAAGGATTGGCAAAACCTTTGAGAGGACTAGTGAAATACCACAATCCATCCACATTGAAGGATGTCGTGAATTTGACAAGGGATTTGCAAAATGTCTTGCCACGAACCAAATATCCTCCCAAGACAAATTTACCTTCCAAGTTCAAGGAAGGTAATAAACCATGGAAAAGGGACTCCTCTACCAAATAAAATAAAGGAGGACCAAGAAAATAAGAACTCATAAGAAAGAAGCTATGTTTTACATGCCAACAACCTTGGGTTTCGAGACATAGATGTGCCAAGGGGAAGGCACACTACATTGAAGTTTTTTCTGAAGAAGATGAAGAGGAGAAGGAGGAAGAAGATAAACTTGTAGCCCAAGAGGAAGGGTATGAAACAACAGAAGAAGAATATCCCACTCCTGATACAGGAAAAATTGTATCCCTCTCGGTTTTACCTAGATTCCACACCTTGAGGTTCAAAGACAACATACAAGGCCAAAAGGTCATGGTTCTAGTGGATGGTGGAGCCACTCACAACTTCATAGACGAATCCTTGGTGGAGAGGATAAAGTTACAAGCTGAAAATTTTGATGGTTTCACAGTCATCATTCCAAGTATCAATTCTATGTAATGGACTAAATGGATTCCAAAGCTTCAAGTTACTTTAGGAAATCATACTATCACTGAGAATTTTTATGTAGTAAATGTGGCTGATAAAAATGTGGTTTTGGAAGTACAATGGTTGTATTCTTTAGAGAGGCATACAGTGAATTATTAAGTCCCTGAAATAAGGTTCAAAAAATTGGAAGGAAAACCCATCTCATTGAGGGGAATGCACACTTACCCAGATCAAGTGGTGTCCTCTCACAACATGAGGTATATATTGAGGCATGGAGACATATAATGGGTTTCTGAATGTTTAATTACATCTCCTAAACCTCACTCGAATATTTCCAAAATCCTAAGGAGAAAGAGAAACTAGTATTGAGTAAGTATGAGAAGGTTTTTGGAGACCTCCCCCGAAGAAGACCACCAGATAGAGGGGTGGAGCATATCATTGAGTTAGAGATAGGAACATAACATATGAAAATGAATCCCTATAGAAACCCCAAAAGGATTAGATATGAGATTGAAGAGGAAATTAAACAACTCTTGGAGTTGAGTCTCATAAGGCCTAGTTCTATCCCATTTGCTTCTTTAGTTGTTATGGTAAAAAATAAATATGGAACCTTGAGAATGTGCATTGACTTCATAGCATTAAACAAGAAGACTATAAAGAATGGATACCCGATCCTAAGGATTGATGAGCTCATGGATGAAATCCATGGGGCCAAGTTCTTCTCAAAGATTGACCTTAGATATGGTTATCATCAAATTAAAATGAGAGAAGAAGAGATACCAAATATTTCTATTAGATTCCACTATGGTCACTTTGAGTTTGTGGCCATGCCCTTTTGCTTGAAAAATGCACCCGCCACATTCCAATCATGCATGAATAACATATTCCATAAGAAACTTAAGATCTTGTATCTTGGACACATCATTGTTCAAGATGGTGTTAAGTTGGATATGGAGAAAATAAGAGCCATTTTAGAGTGGCCTCATCCCAAAAGTCTCACTGAATTAAGAAGATTCATTCGAATTTGCACCTACTATAGAAGGTTTGTGAAGGGGTTCTCCCAACTCTCTTCACCTCTAACTTTTCGGACAAACAAATATGCTTTCCAATGGCATGAAGGGGTTGAAAAATATTTCCAAATAATGAATGAGGTAATAAGAAACTATCCTAATCTATCCTTTCCTGATTTTTCTAAACCATTTGTCTTGGAATGTGATGCATCAAGAGAAGGCATTGGAGCAGTCCTAAAACAGGGAAAACACCCAATAAATTTTGATATTAGGAAGCTACTGCCACATGAAAATATTTAATCCATTTATGATAAATAAATTATATCCATCATGCATGCTTTGATCAAGTTTAGACAATACTTGGCAGGAAACAAATTTGTGGTCAAAACTGACCATAACAGTTTAAGGTACTTCCTCACTAAAAATGATTTAAATGAAAAGAATCAAAAGTGGATGAGTAATATTCAAGCATTTGAATTTGATATTGAGAATTTGAAGGAAAAAATAATTTGGTAGTTGATGCCTTATCTAGAAGACCTTCTATTTCTCTAATGGATGTAGCAGAAAATTGGAAAGCCACATTAGAAGTGGAGTATGCCAAGGATAATTTTTCTTATGAAATTTTTGATGGAACTAACCATGATGATAGGTATAAGGTGTTTTAAGGAATAATATACTACAAATATAGAATCTATTCAGTCCCTTTGATTTTGAAGGAGGAAATTTTAAATAAATCTCATGATTCTCCTCTAGTAGGTCACCCCAGTTTCTTCAAAACATACCGAATGTCGAGGGAAATATTTGCATGGAAAGGGTTGAAGGATGATGTATGAAGTATGTTAATGAATTCCCCACATGTCAGAAAAATAAAGTGGAGAACAATAATCCAGCTGGTCTCTTACATCCCTTGTCTATTCCATCACAAAAATGGGATAGCATTTCCATGGACTTCATCACTGTTTTTCCCAAAGTATTTGGTAAGGATTGCATATTTGTGGTGGTAGATAGACTCACCAAATTTTCTCATTTATTTTTTGTTACTACCACTTTCAACACTGCACAAGTGGATGAATTATTTTTTAGAAAAAATTTCAGATTGCATGGGCTTCCTAAGAGCATTGTTAGTGACAGATATAGCATATTTTTGAGTGAATTTTGGCAAGAACTTTTCAAAATAGTGGGGAAATATTTGAAACCTAGTACAAGCTATCATCCCAAAAATTATGTCCAAAAATAGAGGGTGAATCAATGGTTGGAAGTATACTTAAGGAACTATGTTATAGGGCAGTAAAAAGCATGGATAAAATGGTTGCATTTGGATGATTGTTTTTACAATACTACTTTCCATATGTCCATTAGCATGGCCCCTTTTAAAGACCTTTATGGTTATGATCAATATTATTTTATTGACCATATTTTTGGTGATATTATAGCTCCAAAGGATAAGTATTGGATTGAAGAAATTCAAGAAATTTTGAAAGTTTTGAGAGATAAATTGTAGGTTGCTCAAAATCAACATAAACAATATGTAGTTCAACATAGAATGAAGAGGAAATTCCAAGTGAATGGCTTGGTATATTTGAGGTTTCATCCCTACAAACAAACCACTATAAAAGGTAAAGGTTCACAAAATATGAAACCAATA
Source organism: Pseudotsuga menziesii (assembly GCA_001517045.1). Lineage (NCBI taxonomy): Eukaryota > Viridiplantae > Streptophyta > Pinopsida > Pinales > Pinaceae > Pseudotsuga > Pseudotsuga menziesii. The sequence continues at coordinate 222,535 of LPNX010355794.1, read as the reverse complement.
TTTTATGGTCCATAGAAGGTGATTCAAAAAGTTGGAGAAGACACCTATCAATTGGAGCTTCCCATGGGAAGCAAAATTCATAATGTATTTCATTTTTATTGTATAAATAAGTTTATACAAAATCACATTTCCATTTCATATAATTTACCACCTTTGTATGATGAAGGACAACTTTTTCTCATTCCAAAAAAAATATTGAGAACAAGGGAAAGAAGGCTACGAAGCAGAACAAGAAAAGAATATTTGGTACAATGGAAGGATTTTCCTAGTGAGGAGGCCACTTGAGAAGATGAGAAAATTTTGTAGAATCCAAACTTGGAATTTCTTGAGGATAAGCAATGTTGGGTTGGGAGGACTATCATGTATGCATTCCAATAGGTCTACTAGTTGACAATGTTTCACCCACATAATAGTTCCCCAGGTTGGGGAGGAGGAATTAAAAATTCCAATAAGGGAGCTATGGGAACCAAGAGAAACTTAGTTTATCATTTAAAAATTAATTTGGGTCATTCAAATAATAAATATGGAGAAACTAAAGTGGAATTTCTTCATAAGGACATTTGGAGGTCCATGGGGACCTTGGGTGGTAGATTCCTCCTTACACATGTCATGACTTAACCCAAAATTTGAAATTATGAGTGATGGAATTTTCTTGGAAGGTGAAGATTCATAAAATTACATATCATGAGCCCAAGTATTTGAATGGGTGAGGAGGAGTAACTCCCCATAGAAGAGGAAGATTCTAGGAAGAAACTAGGTGCCATGTGGATCTAGATTATCTTCACTTTATGACAACAATGATGGAATATTCTATGACAAGTCAGACTTAATTGCAGAACTGATTTCAGACCTATGAAAACCTGACATGTTAGGGAAAAAAATATCCTCCAATAAGGTGCACTTGGGACTAGTTGGAATCCATTTGAATTTGTTGGAAGATGAAGGGTTGAAGAGAAGGCCAAGTGGCATGGAGGTTACTAAACATCAAGGATGAGGTAGAGGAATCCTATGGGAATGAATTCAAACTTGGAGGACCTTAGGAGGGTTATAAAAATATTTCATGAGTAATGGAAATGATTTTTTATTATTTGTGCATTTTCCTTTGGCATTTGGATAGCATTAGCTTGTCCATTGCATGATCAGTGCACACTTACCCTGCTAGTGAGCCAATTTAATGAGAGTGATATTCTCATCCAAGTTGGACATGGGAGAGGCCATTAAAACTCTAATTGGGAGCTTCATGGAGTTTTTTTATGCATATATGAGGATTCTATTGTTTGTGACCCATCTCTCCTCCCATTCTTTCAATTTCCACTTCCATATTTCCATGTTTTTTTCTATGAAGGCGCACTTATGTGAATGGTGGTTATGCCCCATTGAGTTTAGTTGATTCCCAAGCATGGGTGAATGATTCATGGATATGTAATATGTTTCTTATATTCTATGTAAGTGTATATCATAATAAATACATATGCAAATGTACACATTTCGAAGCTTTATTGTGACTAGTTTCCATGTGATGATTTTCCCGTTCAATGGAGATTGTATATCTGATGTATATTACGACTTGGGTCAATGTTATATGATTTTAGTGAGATATTGAAATGATTTAAATGGTATATATTCATATTTATCTATTCTAAACCATCATATGCACCATGTATGAGTCGAAGTTGATCTTGTATGTGTCATTTCCCTTAAGCAAATATCACTGAAAGTATGCATTCGAATATGAAGCTTTAATCCTATGTTTCAGAACTATTAACCACACCAAATTATAGTAAGCAAATTCTAATTATAGTATCCATACTTTGTTGTGAAATTTTGGAGGGTTGCATGGGAATTAGAGAGCCATTTCTGCCCACACCCTAGTGGGAATTGCATCATAAATTGCTAGTAATTTTCCCCTTTTTTCCATTATTCCAAAATCAAGTTGCAGATGTCTATGAAATATCATAAAACTATCAGTGATTCAATTCAATAGTCCTAAGACTCCCCACTTCAGTCCCTACCAAATTCGAGACCCTCTTGATCCATTTGAATCTCCTAGAGTAAAAAATAGTCAAGACAAGTTTTCCAAAATTCTTCCTTTGTTGGAAATTTTCAAATTGGGACATTACATAGCTGAAGAACTAACTGGAAATTTTAGTGATTATAGGAGGACCAGATCTCAATTCGAGAGTTCTTTTTTTTGTCAATGAACCTTTATTTGTTGATAATTGTTTTCTAATGATTGAATATGACCCACAGACATATGAAGATGCATGTGAAGACCCAAGATGGAAAAACACCATGAAGGAGGAATTTCATTCACTCCAAAAGAATGAAACTTGGGATCTAGTTATTACCCCCCCAGGTAGAAATCTATTCAAGTGTAAGTTGGTTTCAAAACTAAATTTTATGCTGATGGTTCTCCTCTAAAGTATAACACAAGGATATTGGCCAAGGGATTCTCTCAAGTCTAAGGCATTGAATATAATGAGACCTTTACACTAGTTGCAAAGATGGACTCCATAAGACTAGTTTTGGCCATTGCATCTTCCCGAAAGTGAGAATTACATCACATGGATGTAACGAGTGATTTCCTACTACCATTCATACTACCCCTACCATCATGCCACTGCTCTAAAAACATCCAAAGGAAGCTTGGAAAAGAAGTTATACATTTATCAGGAAGACCTTGATAGAACCAATAACAAGCCTCACCCCGAAAAGTACTAGTAAACATTTGCATCATATCATCTTCATGAAAAATATTGAAGTCAACAATCAACTGAAGGAAATATTTTACATGCCATATGGCTGAGTCACCATAATCTCCATAAAAAGTTGGAAGCCAGTTATATGCATCCGCCAAACCATCATAACAGTTAGGAAAACCCGGGATGTTTGAGAAATCGATAGGTTGAAACCTTAAGGTTAACTGGGCACCATATTTCTCCTTTAATTCATCCAACATAGTTTCCATTTGATATAATGATTAAACCTTGTACTGACAAGGTGGATATTTCATGTGATGAGCTTTAAAGGTTTTAACATGTCACGTGGGCTCATCTACACACAACAAAACTTCACAAGTTTATGAGATAACAGGGTTTTATCCCTTCAATGGAGTCGACATGTGAAAAAGAAAAATAAGCATTTATAAATATTTTCACAAAAATTATTTTTTTCTTTTCTTTGTAGCCAGAAGGTTTGTGACTAATAAATCTCTTGTGTGTAGGTTGAAGAAATCATTGTATGGGATAAAACAAGCTCCTAGAGCTTGGTATGCCAAGATTGAAGGATTTTTGCTAGCATTAAACTATTGTAGATGTAATTTTGATCCTAATTTCTATTTGAATCTGATTCATGGTTCCTTATTCATAATTGTATTGTATGTGGATGACCTCTTGATCACAGGAAGTTCCAAGAAAGAAATTTCCTCTTTGGAGGATGCAATGAACCCTGCATTCTCTACGACTGATTTGGGATTGTTAAGCTAATTTTGTGGGCTTGATATTTCTCAATCAGATCTTGGAATCAAGGTAAATTAGTCCAAGTATACTTCAGATCCACTAAATAATTTCATAATGAACTATTTCAAGCCAAGAAATAATACTTTCCTTTCAAGAGTTAAGCTTGAAGAATAATAGTCATCTACATTGGAAAACAACACCCTGTATAGGCAACTGGTTGGTTGTCTTCTTTATTTGACTCTTACTCGAACTAATATATCTTATGCAGTGAATGTGGCTTAAAGATACATGGATCAGCCTCATGACATCCATTGTAGGGAAGAAAAAAGAATCATAAAATTTGTACAAGGGACAAAAACTCATGGGATTAACTATGTTGCACATTCTAGCCTAGAGTTAGTTGGTTTTACTGACTCTGATTGGGAAGGTGATAACACTAATAGAAAGTCAAATTTTGGATATTTTTTTAATCTTTCAAATGGACCAATCATCTGTTCAAGTAAGAAACAAAGTGAAATTTCACTTTCATCTACAAAGGAATACTACAGAAGAGCTGTGAATGCAACTACTCAATGTTTGTGGTTGCAGGGAATACTTGGAGAGTTTGGGACTGAGTCAAAGACTTCTACAATCATCTATTGTGAAGAAAAAAGTACCATTAAAATCTCAACTGATCCAGTATTGATTCAATGAAACAAACACATCGATATCCATATGCACTACATCAGAGGACTTGTGCATGATGGGGTCATTGATCTACAATATTGCGCATCATCTAAGAAAGTTGCAAACATCTTCACCAATATTTTTTATGAGAGGACCTTTACCATTCTAAAATAACTACTTGGGATAGTTTCTCATGTGGTGAATATAGATTTAATATCATATTTCATACAGTTTTGTTCATGTACATGTTTAAGGGAGGATTTCCCCCTTGTGGTTTTGCCTCTTTCCTTGTTCTATATGGACAAGCAGTATGTAAAGGGTGACTAAGACTTGTTGCTAGGCCCTATATCTCTGATATTTTTTTTATATTGTACATAAATTCATCCTTAATATGGATTTTTGGAACAATCAAAACCCATCCCAAGACTTAGGATAAAATAATTAATCCTTTTTATTAATTTCCTAGGTCCTACATTAGCTAGTTTGCACCCAAACCCATTTTTGAGGTCAAACTTGCCCAAAATTCCTCCTAGAATGAGTTTGAAAGATATTGGAAAATATTCTTACAACTTTTCAGTCTTCCCATATTGGAAAGTGCGTATTTATGCTTTTTCATAAGTTTCCATATTTTCTACAGTTTTAAGGAAAAAGTTAAAGCTAGTTTTAAGGTAGACTGCCTTGTTTTTTACACCAACATACCTCCCTTATTTTCCTCATATAAAAAAAATTATAAAGTAAAATTTCCATCACTTATGATCTGTACTAACTCATTCAGCAAATTCCTGAGCATCTTGACTTATTTGGAAAGTGCTTTATGCACCTATGGGGGATTTTGACTAGTTTAGTAAGCCTGCGTTTGTACTGATTCTAATAGAAACCTAATGCTTTTGAATACTTGGATTATCTACTTTATGATAATCCTACATCTATTTAATTATGGATGGCATAAATTAATATCATGAACAGTTTGTGGATGATCACATATACAATCTCCTTCTTGAGTGTTTCTTGCATATTTTCAAGCAATTTTGTGAGTTCAATTGTACTAAGCTTGGGATAAATTTCCACATATAGTAGCTAGCACGTACAATCAAAATACAACCTCTTTCTACATTCCAGGAGTAGGAATGTTTACAATTACCTTTATTTTATCTGGGTCTACCTAGATTCTTGCAACAAAGATAAAATGCCCAAGAACTATACCCTCACTCATCATCATGTGACACTTTTCAGTACTCATGGATAGGTGGGTCTGTTCACAATGTTCTAATTTTTTTTTTCAAATTTATTAAGGCTTCATAAAATATAATACCATATGGAGTAAAATCATCCATAAAGATCTCCATTCAATCATTGACCAATTACTAAAAGAATTTGTTTACAGCTCATTGAAATGTAGCTGGTGCATTACATAACCCAAAAGGAAGCACCCTATATGAAAAGGTTCCCCAAGGACAAGTGAATTTGGTTTTATATTGAGCTTTGAGGGCATTGTGGATCTAATTTATATCTACTAAAACCATCTAGAAAGGAAAATAATATTTTTCCAGATAGGGTATCCAAAACCTTATCGATAAATGGTAGAGGGAAATGGTCCTTTTTTGTCTCCTTGTTCAATTATCTATAGTATACACAAACTCAAAACTTTCAATTTTTCTTAGGTACAATTACCAGTGGGGAAACCCACTCACTGTCTAAAATAGGATAGATGAATCCTACCTCTAATAGTTTTTGAATCTATTCTTTATCAATATCTCTTAAGTTTGGGTTCATTCTACGGTTAGGTTGGCATACTAGCCTAGAATCATTTTTGATATAGATGTGGTGAGTACACAGTCCTAAGGGAATACCTCTCATGTCTATATACTCCGACACAAAGGCACCATTATGCTTTTTCAGCAATGTAACTAGACGTTCTAGTTCATCGGGCACAAGATTACGATTAATATTCAAGGTTTTTCCAGGATCGATTTAAACTGGGATTATTTTTAAATGTTCAACTATGGGAACAGTTTCAACACTCTTAGCTAGGGAATATTCGGTAATTTATTCTTGCTCAAGTTATCCCAAGGCGTTATCCAGGATTTGATATGCCTGTTTAGTAACTGACATTGTCTCACTGGTGAAACTACAAATAGTATCATCCTTAGTTTCATTTTTAAAGGTCAATGCCCTTCCTATGGATAAAAAAGGTTGATCATTTTCTTATTCCTCCAAATCTACCCATAATGGAGTATTAGCATCTAGACTAGGTATGGATGGAGGATATAAATTCAATATCTTAGTATTGATCCCCTCAGATACTATCATAGATCCCAATATACAGCTGATATATGCATCTGTTGTTTCCAACCATGGTATTCCTAGAATTAATGGATGTCTCCCCAATTGTGATTTAGGCTAGAGGACAAGAAACTTTGCAAGGTATTTCCATGAATCAACAGAGACTATCAAGTCATCTAAAATTCCCTCAGGTCTAGTGATGGATCTATCATCCAACTATAATATAGTGGGAGTTGGTATTGTAAAATTGAGCACATAGATATATGGATCAACACACAACTCACAAAATAGATCAGTCAATTTTCCTCAGAAATTGAAGAATGAAACAGTGCAAAAATGGCTTGAAACTCTGTAATGATTTCATTAATCAAAAGTAATTGGATAATTAATTACAATGTGATAAACTGGTATTAATAACCAGTCAATTTGAATGCATGAGAGAGGAATTTGAATTGATTGACTCTACTTAACGTCATGGATAACTAGACATGTCTAAATCACTATCGGAGCCCAACTAGTTAGCTCCAGTTGTCTAAATGAGTGCACCAGTAAGTTATAATCAGTTAACTAGTCTAACTAAATGTGGTAGGTGAGGAATTGTACCTAATAAATTATTGGCGCTAACTGAATGTAACTGGATGTAACTGACTCTTAACTAGGCTTAACTAGTCACTAACTGAACTCTATTGAAGGAGGTTGGTTTCGGCAGTCCCAGTGGCTCCTAAATTGTAGGGATTGGTCTAGGAGGATCCTAAACTAATGCATACAAGTGCATTTAGTGGAATTTAGCCTCAACTAGTGTTTCCCACACTCTAGTAACTGGTACATGTGGCCCAATTAGGCCATGTGGACCCAATGATGCTAGTGACTAAATATAGACTAAAAGACTCCTAATTTAGACATAATTGACCAAATTGGACAAGGAAGGATTATAATCCTAACAACCCCCCTGAATGATAACTTTGGAAAATTTATGGTCCTTGGTAACTAATACCATAGGTAACCCATACAGCTAAAGTAAAGTAACTGCTTAATACAAGGAAACAAGGAAAAAACCACATGGGAAAAAATACCCCCCTCAAACTAAGCAAGTAGAATCATTATCAATATTTTCTTCTATGCACAGGTATAATAGGGCTTGGAATGTAAAATTATCTGTCTTATGTATAGAGGAATCTTCCTCTTTGGAAGAAGAATAATGTCCTCAGCTGAATCAGGAACATAGACAGCTGCTTGATGAAAACTGGACCCATGTAGAGCAACTGAAATCAACTGATAAGAGAGAAAAAGTGCTTGAGGATTCGAGGCTTATGAGGAACACTCAAGGAACTGATATGCTGTAGGATTGAGCAACAAACCATGAGTGGTAAAATCAGCCCCAAGTGTTAGGAGCAAGTGTCCATGTAGAAGCAGAATGTCTTCCTCTTTACTAGTTTTGTGAGGAGATGAGCATGTGACCAAAGGTAGAGAAGCCCTGGGACTGTGGAGAGTGAATTCTTGAGATCCATAATCTCATATAGCTTCATAAATAAATAATTATTAACAAAATAAAATATCAGCAACCTCTTAAGAGGAAACTAACACCAAATCCCCAAAAACAAATTTGAAGAAGACTTGCGGTACTTGAGTTTTCACACCAAAATTGGTGAGAGAATCTACAAGCATGACTGAAAGGTCTTGGAATTTAAAATTTGAACAAAATAATAGCATATCAGATCCAAAATTATGGTCCACCAAGATGGTAGATGCACAATTTTCTCCTTCTTCAAAATTCTGAATATTGATGCATGCAATCTTGTAGGAATTTGCTGGAAGATCTAGATCAAGGAGAGAAAATGGATAATTCCTAAAATATGATATTTTTTACACAATATCCAAATTATTACTTATTTTCACACCATAAAAAACATTAGAGGGAGAGAAATCAAATTCCTCTTCACTTTTGGAAGCAATCATTGGCAAATTTTGCACAGAATTTAAAGGAGAATCACTAGAGAATGTTTGCATAGAAGTGCGGGAGATTTTTTATTCAATATCAAAGATTCAAATGTGATTATTTTGTATCATACATATGAGAATATGAGATATCATAGATCTCATAAACTTCCAGAGAATCAGGAGAAGGAGCCACTGCAAGGACACTTTCTTCAATTTGAATTGAGTGTGTAGAAGATTTTACTTCTTCTTCATCTTTAAAAAATTCATCAGAGAGAGTAGAGGCCGAGAATTTTGGATCAAGAAATATTGTGGTGCTTGGTGTGCTCTCCAAAGTGCTATGATGGTCCGAATTATGATTTCCAAAGGTTCTGTCTAATTTTGTCTAGAGATCCTTTGGGTATTCAACAGATTTAGTGAGGTAGCGCAAGATAGGAGAAAGGGCCAAACCTATTGCTCCAAAAGATTCAACACTTTCATTTATCCACTCATTCTCATTCTAATAAGACTCTTTACCAATTCCAATAGACACCTCATAGAGATATTCTCTCTTCATATATGCAATCATTTGCATCTTCCATTCTAAATATTTTGTGGATGGAGTAAGAAGAGGAACTGATAATTTCAAATCCATATGAAATTGTACCTGCAATTACAAAAAAAACAAAGTAAGGTCAAATACCTGCACATTTCAAGTTTTCATCACACCCAGCTTAGTCAATAAATATAGCTTGATGAAAAATTACTTTGCTTAGGATTTATGTGGTAAACTTTCGGCTTCTGGTGCAGAGTAGGAAGGAGCAATTTTGCTAAAAATATTTGATCCAGTAGGAGATCTGTAGACGGGGAAGTGCCTTGTCTTACCAAGGCTCTGATACCACCTAAAATTGAGCACATAGATATATGGATCAACACACAACTAACAAAATAGATCAGTCAATTTTACTCAGAAATTTAAGAATGAAACAGTGTAAAAATGGCTTGCAATTGTGTAATGCTTTTATTAATCAAAAGTAATTGTATAATTAATTACAATGTAATACATTGGTATTAATAACCAGTCAATTTGAATGTATGAGAGAGGAATTTGAATTCACTGAATCTACCTAACTACATGGATAACTAGACATGTCTAAATCACTATCGTAGCCCAACTAGTTAGCTCTAGTTGTCTAAATTAGTGCACCGGTCAGTTAGAATGAGTTAACTAGCCTAATTGAATGTGGTAGGTGAGGAATTGTGCCTTCCCACATGCAATCAATCAATGAATGGTGTTAACTGAATGTAACTAACTCCTAACTAGGATTAACTAGTCACTAACTAAAATCAACTGGAAGAGGTTGGTTCCGGCACTCGCAGTGGCTCCTAAATTGTAGGGATTGGTCTAGGAGGCTCCTCAACTCATACATGCAAGTGCAGTCAGTGGCAGTTAGCCTCAACTAGTGTTCCCCACACTCTAGTAACTGGTACATGTGGCCCAATTAGGCCACATGGACCTAATGATGCTAGTGATTAAATATAGACTGAAAGACTCCTAATTTAGACATAATTGACCAAATTGGACAAGGGAGGATTATAATCATAGTTTATAGTTTCGATAGTCATCACATTTATTGCTGACCCTAAGTCTATCAAGACATTAGGAATATCAATATACCCAATATATACCGTAAGGGTGGGATTACCAGGATCATCATATTTGGCCAAAGGAACCTTTCCCATCATTAACTTAGATAATTTCCCCACTACATGAATCATAAGAGGAAATCTAGGTTTCCTACCTGGATTCTTCACACATAGATATCTAACAGTTTTAGGATAAATGGGTACATCATGAAGGGATTCCAACAAAGGAAACTTAACATATAGATATTTTAGTTCACCTAGAGGATTTAAACAAGGTTTCTGTATGGATTTTTGTAAGGCCGGTTGTTGGATTTCTTCCCTCTCTTTGTCCATGGAGCCAAGTTCAATCCCTTTTGGTTAGCACAAAAACGCCTAAGATATCGTCCCGGTGGAGCGGAGCTCAACTAGTAGCACCTACGACACAGATGTCGTCTCACCCAGGATATCTCTATTTTATGGGTAACTGCCAGAACCATGTTTCCATAGTTTGTGCGAGAGGGTGTTTTAGTATCTTGGATCTGCGCTAAGGTTTCCAACGAAGATCGGGAAGGTTGGTTACTTGTATGCATAATACTTCAACACCAAGCTATGATCCAACCCTTCTTTATGCGACTTAAGTAAACAAACAGTGAGTAGACATAATAAGCATATTCATTAATATAATGCGTCAGTCATACATTTATCCATTTGCAACACAATAATCAACTAGTCATTCAACACAACATTCACACATATGTCTAAGCTATTTCAAAATTCACACATATACACAACATGTAACGTGGAAACCCATCCAAGAAAAAACCACAAGGTGCTCTTCATCTCGCATGAGGAAATATATGCACCTTTTTTCTGTGCACAAAGATGCATACTCTGTTCAATATATTCTATTCTCTCTTTACATACTTTTCCTACCTCTCGTTCTCTCTTATGTCCTCTCATGATCCACACACAACCTAAATCGGCTCAACCTTCTCTACTTGTCTATGTACTCAGTTGTAGAACCTCTACTCTGATGCACTCAACTATATAGAGTCATTAACCAAAACACCTATCTCAAGTCTAGCTCGAGCTTCTTTCCAAGATTCTAGGCATTACTCAGATTCTACATCAGCTGATAAGATAACCAACTAACCCATATACAACTTGGGTTCCTTCTTTTATAGCCCCGTTACAGAATCGATACAAATCCCATACATGCTTGTTAAAGACTCAATATTGACTCGATACATACTCTAACAGACTCCTTACATACTCATTTTCAGTCACTATCTCAGCCGACTTACTATATCCAACCAACAATATGTCTTTCCTATTCTCGTAACATATAACGAAAGGCACTATTAGCCTGACTTACAAAAATGTTTTCACATGTGTGGTTTCCACTAGATCCAACTGAGCTCGTACCCACAATCATTAAGGACTGTCGCTTTCTTAGTGTTATTCCTTACTATAATTTTCCAGCCATTACAATATTTGCATGCCTACTTCTGCTAATATCCTTCCATGTCATCTTGTATCTTGTCCTGTCCTTTTGTCACGGATTACTTATCTGGCACAACATCCTCGTCCCGCGCCTTCTCTTTGTCTTCTTCTTTGCTTTCCTTCTTCTGTCGCAAGGAATAATTCTACATCAATTCTACCCTACTATCCCAAGGCCCAACATGCCCCCAACACTCACCTGTGGCTCATCCCGAGGCATGCGAACTAGTGCTCCATAAATTGACTTGCATTGATTTTGTTCTGAAAATCCTCCATGATTTTCACCAACTTCTCTGTCTCTGCGCTCACTTCTTCTTTGTTTTTTGCATGTGCTAAACCAGGTTAGAATTGACGTGTTCCTCCATGAATCTTTCTACAGATTCCACTACCTCATGCACCTTCTAGTGTACAAGCTGAATTATGTTACTTATGTGTTTAACTGTATGTTCCTTCTCTGTTTACTGCTTGTTGTATTCTTTATAGATCTAGTACTATTGTCATTTTTCCTGCTTCTTGTATGTTTTTACCACTCAGTGGAGTAGGATGTAGGGGATGAGGGACTTATCGGTAACACCGATGTTCCTCGCCAACATTTCTAGCTTCAACTTCCATCTCATCCTAGGTTTTTCCTTTCTCCCTTCAGAATGTTCCTCAACGTTATCCCTGAATGGCTAGGAAACATCCAGGGAAGCCTCAGAGTTTGCGGTAGTCATTCAGTCCACCATCCGGTGAGTGTTTATATTTTCTATAGTGTTGGTGAGATCTGTCATCCTCAATATGTAGTACCTCCCTCCATCAAGGTGTGCCATTTAAATTCATTTTAGGAATCATCATCACCTCTCATATATTTAGCAGTTTACAGTGATGATGGTGATGATGTTGGACTTTGTTTATTCTTATCTCAACCCAGACATTCGTTCAGACCGAAAGTTCCTAGCAATGGATACTATGCACCGTGGCAATTAATTCCACGTTCTTGTATGGAGGCTTCAACAGAATATCCTATGGGATTTAAATTCTTACCACTGCTTCTACAGTCATTCTAAGCTCTTTCAAGACAACATTTCTCTTATCAATATCAAAACATATTCCCATTAGCATCTTTACCATGATGGTTGGAGACGCTTTTGCATGGAGGCCAAAAATTGGATTAATCTCCAAGTTGCTCCCAGCCTCCATTGGAACATATCCAACAACATCATTCTTAATCAAAATAGTCATTACATTTTCCTCGATAGGGCCCCCAGGGCCAATAGCACTGTAACACTTTCTAGTCATACTTCTCCACAAGTTTTCAGTCACTCTATGTCTTGCAAACTATTCTTGCTATGGAATTATAAGGACACAAGCTGGTAATCGACCACTAGTAGTGGGTTCCTTCTAGCAATCAGTATGTCAAATCCTCACATGCGCCATCATCGAGTAGCATAACAACAACACAAACCATCACGTGGGTTCTTAGTCTGACTTCTTATGTGGAGGTGCCAACTACACCGCCCCTTTTCGTTGTGACATCATGATATTAATGGAGGAAGTAACCCTCAACTTCCCTTGATATCTGCTCGAATTTCCTTGTTGTTTGCAGATTTAATATTTGTCACATCAACAATAATTTCTCATAATTGTACCAACGCGGCATCAATTTTAGTGCCACACTTCCCTCGTCATGCCTTATGTGAAATTCACTCCGTTCTCTTCTCCTACATGTCCTTGTTATCATTGTTTTGCTTTTCTATGTGACCTAGTCGTAGTTATCAAAATAAGGATTCAACCGGCTCCCATTGATGAGCCTCCTGACTTCCCTGCCATCTAATTTTTCCATTTTCACTGCTCCTCCATCAGTGATTTCCTTAACCACATAAGGACCTAACCAGTGTGTCTTCATCTTGCCTGGGTGTTTGAAAAATTTACTGTCATACATATGAATAAGGCCTTCAACTAAAAATTTATTGTTCTTAATGTGTCTATCATGCCATACCTTCTTCCTCTGTTTTTCTACATTTTGATGGAATCCTACAATGAAGTGTTCCTCTTCCAAATGGATTAAATGAAGTAATATTTCTTTGACAACATCAACATCTAACATTTATGTGAGTGCCTTCACTCTTAAACTTGGTACAATATATTCAATAGTCATGATAGCTTCATGTCCATATACTAACCTGAACAGTGTCTGGTCGATTAAATTCTTACATGTTGTGCAATATTCCCATAATACTATGGAAATTTTGTGGCCCCAATAATCCCTTCTTGTATTGCAGACTTTGGTTAGCGCATTTCCATAATATTGTGAAATTCTTCGACTAATTCATTTTCTTGCGGGTGATATGGAGTTGTTCTTCTATGTTGTATCTGAAATTCATCAGTTAGTTCTTCAATCAACTAATTAAAATAATGCGTACCTTGATCTCTAATCGATATCTTTGGGCACCCAAACCTTGTTACAACATTTTCAAATAAAAAATTCATTGTTGTCGTAGAAGTACAATCCTTGACGGGTGCAACTTCTAGCCATCGAGTTAGGTAATCTGTTGTAGTGATAATATACCAAGCTCATGTGTGCTTCCCTACTGGACTAATAGGTCCCACTAAGTCAACAACCCATTTATCAAATGCTTGTAAGGTAAGGTGTGTTAATAGTGACATTTCATCTCGTCTAGATGGCTTGCCTATTCTTTGGTAGAAATCACAACCGCAACACTAATCTCGAGCATCTGCATGCATGGCGGGCCACAATACCCCTGCCTATAATATCTTGTGCATAGTCTCCTTTCCTACATAGTGTCCTCCTGTGAAACCAACATGTGCTTCACTTAAAATAATAGAGAGCTCATGTTTGAAAACACAACGTTGAAGTATCTCATACGGGCCCAGTTTATACAAGTGGCCAGCAATCAATTGGAAATCTGTAACTCGTGTGACTACCTGTTTCTTCTGTGTTGTTGTGTACTCGGCCAGTACAAAACCCGTAGTTAGGAACTGTATGATAGCTTCATATTGGTTATCAAAGGTGGTTATCGCAAATAGTTGTGCATCAGGGATATTATCTTCCAAACTAGTAGGTTCTTCTCCACTCTCTATTCTTGATAGGTGGTCTGGCTTCAAGTTTAATCAACCTAGTTTAAATATTATCTCAAAGTCAAATTCTTGGAAGAGGAGAAGCCACCAACAATTATTCCCCCCCAATAGTGGATTATTAACCAAATATTTCAATGTAGAATGGTTAGTGTACATTTTAAAATGTCTCCCCAACAAGTAATGTCTGAATTTTTGCAAGGCATAGACTATCACAAATCCTTCTCTCTCTATTGTAGTGTAATTATTTTCTACAATTGATAACTTTCTGCTAGCAAAATCAATGGGGTGATCAATCTCTCCTTCTCCTAGTTGCGTTAGTACCACTCCAAGCGCAACAAATTTTACGTCAACATGAACATGGAATTCTTTTTCCAATATGGAAATATGAGTATGTGTGCATCGGCCATTTTTATTTTCACTTTATCTAGAATCTGCTGGCATTCACCTATCCACTGAAATTTAGTGTCTTTTTCAACAATGTCTCCATCGGAACAATCACTTGTTCATATCCTTTGATGAACTTTCTGTAACATGCCTTATTTCCTAGCTTTGATATTAACTGTTTAACTGTGGTAGGTGGTGGTAAGTCCAGGATGATGGTGATTTTAGCTGGATCAACTGAAATCCCATCATGGAAGACCATGTGGCCTAACAAAGCCCCAAAAGGCACCCAAAAAATACATGTTCTCAAATTGAGAGCAATTTGGTACTGAAGACATCGTTCCAACATCATTCTAATACTTTTTATGTGATATTTTATAAGACCAAATATTGTCCAACCATCAAATTAGACTTCAATAAATTTATGTATAAAGTAGACTTCAATAAATTTATGGTAGCATCCCTACTCTGTTGCAAATCTAGTCTTGTAGCGATCTTATTTTGCAATTCTGACCTGATGGTAGCCCGAGAATCCATCTGTAAATGAATACATTTCTTGTCCTCCAACATTCTAAAAATACTTCATCTGTAAATGGAGTTGGAAATGGATTGTGTAAGAAAGCATCATTTAATTTCTATACATCAACAAAAATTCTAAATTCTCTTGATATTTTCTTGTCTTTTACAACAATCGGGAAAATCCATTCTGATGCTTCAACTGGTTCTATTACACTTGCCTCTAGCATTCAATCAAGTTTGGCTTTACCTTTTTCTTTTTAGAGTGGGTTTCATCTATATGGCCTCTGTTTGACTGGTTTTGCATTTGGTCACATTGGTATCTTCATTTCAACAAGGTCTCCAACTATGCCTTTCATTTCAGAGAACATTGTGGGGAACAGATCCTGAAATTCATGTAATAGGTAAGTAATATTTCCCACGGTCACTTCATCCCAATAATCTCCAATATTAGCAAGCTTCGAGTTTCATCCGATCCAATATTTACTTTCTTAATTTTGACTGGTTTTAGAAACTGGTCAATAGTTATAGAAGCTCCTTTTACTTTACGTATACCTTCTGAATCAGGTATATTTATCTCAAGTGGGTCATCGTCATCTAGTTCTCTTTTGAGATTATAACACTGCATCCAGTTATCTGTAGTCATGCTGCATTGATGGAAGCTCGTATCTACAACATGTATTTCTTCAAATATATTTTCTTTATTACCTCTAACACAACATCCAGTGTTGGGTGTTCTCTTACAAATTCAAATTTATGGGTAAATCTTACAACTAAGATTTCCCATTCAATGGATCCTTGTCATAGCTCTTCTGATGTGTACCAACTTCTTGGTACCATTTCCAAAGTGTGGATTAATCAATGAACCCGGTCTTGTCATGGATATTCTTTCCAAATCCCTCGACAGTGCTCAACATGTTTCCCAGGATTTGTAAGTCCTGTATATTTCTAATCAGGGAAAGTGATCTCTTCCCAAAGTATGATCTCCACTAATCTCCTACATTGGGGCCATTCAGAGATAGATTGTTTGTGTGTAACCCATCATCTAGCAAGCATAGCTTTCAACACATAGTTCAAAGCGGACAACCATTGTAATCCTTCATATGTAGGAAGTGTGCTCGATTTGGCTCCTACCCTTCAGACAGCTCTTGTGATTTTTTCACATCTGTGCATGGAGACTTGATGTAGCCTGTTCTGCCAATTTTCCACAGCATCACCTGAGTTAAACATGCATGAGCTTACACTACGCCAACTCAGGTTTCCATTAGCTGTTGGGTTAATATAGTATTCCTTCAAAGACATGATGTTGTACAACTGGTCTAGATAATTGTCCTGCACTTTTCTATGTACATGCTCAACATATTGTTGTCCTTCAGGTGGATCAATTGGCACAACCACTATTATTTTAGAATCTTCGAACGACAAGATCCTTTTCTTGAAATTTATAATATTTTGGTTGTCTATTGCCCAATCAATTCATAGAAGTGTAGGATATGGGTTTGTGTCATCGACAATGTCAATAAATTTGAAGTCGGAATATGTTCTTAAGCCTTCAACTTCGACATGTACTTGGGTTAGTCTATCGATTGGTAGTACCTTTGACTGGTTTGCAAGCCTTAGATAAATAGGAGACTAGTCCAGTCGTGGCTTATTCATGCTCTCCCATGTGTGTCTTGTCAATATATTGACATTCAAGCCCAAATTAATATGATATAATCCATATCATAATCTTCTATTTGCACAGTCATTCGTATTTCTTGACCTATCTTCAATTTTCTCTTGATATGATTAACTCTTTTTTCAGGTCACAGGTCTTCTGTGGTTTTTCCTATGAGTTATATCAATTCTGTGATAGCATGTTTATCTTGGATTAGTGCTAAATAACTTTTGAAAATTCTTTAAGATTACTAACATTTTTCATTGGTGGCTTCCTGATTAGTTATTCAAATCATTTGGGCATAGCTTTAACTTGTTCAGATGTCGACGGCTGATTGGTATCAACAAAGTCATATCACACCTTTAAGAAGACTTCTTTCTCTTGTTGGACATCTAGCGAAGCTTTATTTTTTGCTGAAGGTCTCACCTGTGGTTGTCTTTGCTAGGTATTTTGGTCTACTCTCATCACAGAACCTCCTCTTGTGACTAAAACAATGTGGGGTTGTCTTGGTTCGACATAAATCATCTGAATATTTGAATTGGGGTTCAGATTTAGATTCTGCACTGGGTTGGGGTTAACAACAGTTCAAGCCTACCATTTTGCAATAATATGCATACACTGTTCGACAGTGTGATCAAATGCTTTACAATATGTACAATTTTTTGCATTACTTTGACATTATTGAGTGAAATGTATTGGCCTCCCACAATTATAACATATGATTTGGCCTCTTCCTCGACCAAATCCTCCACCTTGTTGTTGTCCTCAAACTCTCAAATTCCCACCCCCACCCTTTACAGAGGGTATTGTTGTTGTTGAGGATATTGATTTTGTTGGTATTGCAGTTGAGGATATTATTGTTGTTGATATTGCACAGGATGATATGAGGATGTGCTCATTCAACTTGCATTTTCTCATCATTTTTCGTTAAGAAGGTATCCATCAATTTTTCTTGCAGTAGCTAAAGTGATCTATAGTATTTCTCATCATTACCTACTGCTTTACAAAATTTACAATACAGACTGCTGGTTGCACTTACAATATTCTGTAAGTACAAACATTCCTTGGACATGTGACCTCCAATCTAGCATATTCTACACTAAGCCATTCGTTGGGTGTTTAATGGGTTTGGCGCACCTGCTGCAACATAGTTCATGAGTGTTGGGAAATTATCTTTATGGTGTCCATCTTTTCTGCATATTGTACACCATAGTTCCTCCTGAACTTCATTTCATCTTTAATTGTCCTAGAGCTACACAATAAGATTGGCCAGCTATGACTGAATTTGCATCATTCTCGAGCTAGTGTCTCCAACCTATGAGGCTTCTAACTTCATTTATATTTTGAGAGCCTCTTTTTGTGACATGAGTTTCTATTACATCAATGAGGTTCGGATATGTGGTAGCAAGGAGACAATAAACCATTCCTTGTTTTGCACATCTGACATCTAGAAACTCACTTTGGCCATTAATGTCTAAAATCTTTGGTAAAAGTCCTAAACAGATTATGTTGGTAGCTGCTTAATCTCTTTTATCTCAGTGATGTATTGTGATTCAAACTTCGGCTTTTTTAATTCATCTATCACCCCCAATCAAATATTGTTGAGTGTTTTCGGGACAACTCCTATTGGTACTATGGAAAATTTCATATACTACTCCAACGCACAACCTCGTAGCATCATGATCATCTATGCTTTCTTGATATTCTCATTCTAGATCTATCGTATAGTCCAGAAAATGTCACAAAGAAACCAATTCTATTCTGGGCCTTCCAACCCTTTTCCATTGAATATTGGGAGTTTAATGTCAGCTCCAGCCATTGTATTTGTTGTTGGTACAGTCGAAACAAAATTTGGACTAGTCAGACATCCTTGTCTGCTATTTATAGTGTTAGTAGTAATTGTATTTACAGAATCACTTAGAGACAGGTCTCGCGATATTACCTCTAATATAGTAGGCGAGTTATACACACGTTCTTGTTCTAGAGCTTCAGTTGACTCTTCAAAATATTCATTTCCTTCAGCGATCGACTGATATTTATCTTGCTTGTCAGAAGAACCTTCGTCTAAGTATGTCACAAACTCATATCCTTCTTCTTGTCTATTTGTGCTACAACTCCCTCATTCTAGTAGAGTTTTTCATTTTTTATCGAACCTGAATATTCTTTCACTTCCTAAAAATCCTGGCTCTAGTTCAGTTCAACTATCTCCTCAGAACATCTCACTCTAGGTTTCTGCTAAGACATATCCACCCTTTTCTATTCAGTCTTGCATTCGCAGAATGCCTTTTTCACATAAAAGCATTTTTATCCATGCCTTTAAAGATGGTAGGTATCTGCTACGTGGTCCTTGGAAAAAAATTGCACTTCCTCACTATATGAGGTTATTGTGTCAACAACAAACTCAATAATATATCCTTCTAGGATACTTTTGACCCAAAAAACCATATCCCTTGATATAGGGTTGTTTACTATTTTCAGTCGCTCAATCAAGTAAGGACTCCACTCTCTCGGTTCTCCTCCTTGAAAATTCCTTTGTTGGGTTTCCAACTTAGACAACCACTCATGGAACACGATGGGAAACTTAGAAAAGAAAATGTCGTAAATTTCTAAATAAATGTCTAGGCCCAACCACTCTGTTGGGTTCCACCAATATTCTTCACTCTTTTTCATGCAAACTCTAGCTCTTTGAGGTCCACCTAGTCTTGGATCTTCGGTTTCGAAGGATGCCACAACATATCCCTCACAACAACACTTTAAGGTCCTAGAAACAGAACCATTTGTTTCCTTTATTCCCTATCTATGTCCCTGGATCCAGGTTCAATCCCTTCTGGTCAGCACAATAAATCCCAATATATTGGCCCGACAGAGCGAAGCTCGACCAGTAGCACCTGCGACATGGATGTCTTCCCACACAAGATACCTTAGTTTTATAGGTAACTGCCAGAACCATGTTTCCACAGTTTGTGTGAGAGGGTGTTTTAGTACCTTGGCTCTATGCCAAGGTTTTCAACGAAGACCAGGAAGGTAGGTTACTTATGATACACAATACTTCAACACCAAGCTATGATCCAAACCATCTTTATGTGACTTAAGTGAACAAACAGTGAATAGACAACATAAGAATATTCATTAATATAATGTGGCAGTCATACATTTATCCATTTGCAACACAATAATCAACCAGTCATTCAACACAACATTCACACATATGTCTAAGCTACTTCAACATTCACACATATACACAACATGTGACGTGGAAACCCATCCAGGAAAAAATCAAAAGGTGCTCTTCATCTAGCATGAGGAAATAGATGCACCTTTTTTCTGTGCACAAAGCTACAGACTCTGTTCAATATCTTCTCTTTTATCTTTACATAATTTTACTCCCTCTCATGCTCTCCGATCTTCTCTCTTTATCTTCCTATTCTACTCCTACTAGCGATCTGCACACATCCTAGATCAACTCAACCTTATCTACTTGTCTTCCCACTCAGCTATAGAACCTCTTCTCTGATGCACTCAGCGATACAGAGTCATTAACCAAAATTCCTATCTCAAGTCTAGCTCGGGCTTCTTTCCAAGAGTCTAGATATTATTCAGATGCTACATTAGCTAATCAGCTAATCGACCATCTACAGCTTGGGTTCCTTATTTTATAGCCCCATTAGAGAATCGATACATATCCCATACATGCTTGTTACAAACTCAATATTGACTCCATACAGACTCTAACAAACTCATTACATACTCCTTTTTAGTCTCTATCTCAGTCGACTTACCATATCCAGCCAATAGGTTGTCTTTCCTATTCTAGTAACACATAACAAAAGGAACTATTGGCCTAACTTACAAAGATTCCTTCACATGTATGGTTTTCACTGGATCCAGTCGAGCTCATACCCACGATCGTTAAGGACTGTCACTTTCTCAATGTTATGCCTTACTGTCAGTTTCCAGTTGTTACACTATTTGAAGCCTACTTTTGCTAATATTATGCCATGTCATCTCGTATCTTGTTATTTTCTTCTGTCGTGGATTACTTATCTGGCGCAGCTTCCTTGTCCCGTGCCTTATCTTTGTCTTCTGCTTCTCTTTCCTTCTTCTTCTGCAACATCCTTCCCTTTCCCTTGATGTCACTTCCTCTGTTATATCTCCTTCCTCTTCTCCTTTATGTTCTTCTCCATACTTGGGCAGAATTCTACATGAATTCTTCCCTACTATCCCAAGGCCCAACACAAGTCTCTTAGGATATGGTGGATTTCTCAGATTATGTACAATTGTGGTTTCAGCAAGTGTTTCAACCAGTGTTTCAGCAGGTGTTTCAACATCCTCAATAATGGGGATTTTGTACTGAATTGGTTCTCAAATTGTTCATTCACTCTGTATTCATTCACAAGGGACAGAACATACTCAATGGCAATAGCTCCTACTACCCTCCCTGATCATAAATGTAATTCATTGCATGGAATGGGAGTAATAGAGTAAGATGGCATGTTTGATATTTGAAATTGTTGCACTGCCTTATTGTTGGGGTCATTGATAGGTTGAGAAGGAAGTTGAGGGTGCAACATTGTTAGGGATTTGTACCCATGGTTGCTGATGTTATGGTTGAGGAGCTTGATTGTGAGGAAACTGATTTCCTAGATAAGGATTTATCCAACCAGGAGACCAAGGGCCTTGTTGGTTTGAGTGTTGTTCCCATGGCATCCAAGGGCTAGGATTTTGTAGTGTAGGCTGAGTAGGTGGGTTCCATTGAGTATTGGGATAAAAATAGTGTGGAGGAAACTGATTATTCGTGTTATTCCAAGAATTAAAAGATGTAGAGTCTGGATTCATACCTGGAGCACGAGTTTTCCAAGGCTTATTTTGTGAGATGAAATAAGCTTGTTCTATATCCATAGTGGATGCTTGAAAGACTTCCTTGACTTTTTGCAGTGAAGGGAACTCTTTAGTATCATGATCCAAGTCACACAAGCCACATTCCTCCACCTTGTCAAGTGGGCATTCCCTCAACGAGTGCTTCTTTCTAAACTTAGGGTAGAATACACCAAGTGACAAATATTCTTCCACTTGCCTCTTCTTTGCTCTCAGGAAATCCAATTGTGAGGAAATAGAACTCATCATATCAATTTTAAATTTTTCAAGAAGATTACCTATCTTTTCCTGAGTAGCCCCTCCACTAGCTGATGTTTGTTCTCGTGTAAAGACATATCATTCTTTTGTATAGCTTCTAGAAGACCCTCTGGAGTATATTTGAAATAGATCCACAATATTATTGAAATATTCCTTATATATGCCCCCATTTCCTAATGAATTGGGCATATGTGGGTAGTCTTCCCTAATCCCTCGTAATAAAATGATTTTAAGGACATCTCTCCCAATATTAGTATGGCTAGACCTATGCACATTATATAGGATTCTTTCTACAAAGTCCTCCAAGATTTCATCATCTTTCTACATTATTTTAAACAATTTCTCTCTCTTCTCCTCAGTACTAAAATAATCCTAGTACTTTGCAAGAAGCACTATTTCATTTGATCCCATGTTGTGACAGGCTCAACACCCAAACTCATAAACCATCATAAATCATTTCCTTTCAAAGTGGCAGGAAATAATTTCAACTTATGTTTGGTAGAGATATAATCATAGATTCGATAGAGGATATCAAATTCAAAAAGGAATTCATCTGGATATTCAGTGGGCTTACCATGAAAATTTGGCAGTACTGAAGGTGAGATACTTTTCATGAAGGCTTGTCCAGTTGTCTGTCGAATAGGGAACTGAAGTGTAGAAACAGTTTCTTCTTGTTGGTTGTTGTCATTGTCCTCCACCCCCTCTTAATGATCATTAGTATGATGTTCATTGTTCATGATTTCCTTGTTATCTCTCTCTTCTTGCTTTTTTTTATCCTCAAATTCCTGTCGAAACTTTAACCACTCTTCTTTAGTAACCTCATGCCCATTGATTCAATAGATATCCTCAGGTCTACCTACTCCCATAGAACTTCCCCTATCAACCAGGGGTCACTTTTTAGGACTACGAGGTGGGGTTAAAGAATATACTAGTCTTTCCACATTTGATAATGACAACTCCAGGCTAGGGAGGACATGAATTCCCCTTACGGAAGATTATTTTTGTTATAAGGCTGTAGTAGAAGAAACATCCCTAGAAATTAGCCCATCAATAAATGTTTGTCTTCCTAGACCTTAGTTACAGCCACAACCTCTTCCATATTCAAAGTTAGTGATTTTGGGGGTTTCCGGTTCTTTTCTTCTTGTATTCATGCAAGCTCAAATAATCATACCCGATCCTCGGGGTAGGAATTCATTCAATCTGTTGAAGGATGCGCATCTCTTCACTACGTCTTATCTTCCCTACAACCCCAAAAATCAGGATAGTTAAAGAAATTGAACTAAGTAGCTACTATCTATGTCTACCAATTACCTTCCTCAACAACGATGCCAAAATGTTGGTCACTCTATATGCATATTAATTTCAGTAAATAAACAGATTGATCAATATAAATTGTCAACCCAGGAAATTTTGGTTGTTTCAAAGGTAACTAAGACAAATATATGCATAAAAAATTCAATAGCTGACTAATTAAATAAAGATCATTCATCCTACCTAACTGCCCATCCAACTCAACTCCCTATGAAATCCAATCTCAATTATCAATTTAAGAACTCAAATGTTTCCTCTTTATTACAACATCAATCCTATAACAACTTATTTAAGAATTAATTAACTACAATTGTTGTTGCGGGAAGTTAGATCCTAAAATATCAAATTAAAAGAAATACAACCCATCACCAAAATATTCAGCTCATGAAAATACCGATCTATCTAATTTAGCAAATTCTAGAAAAGATAAATAACAATAGTACACAGTATCTAAGTGTGACTATAACAACAATACTAATGAGAACACTTGCATTGGAAAGAAAACTTCTCTACATAGTATTTTTCACACCACACTATTGCAACAAACCAAAGGAAAATTATAATGATGCAATTATCTAATAACTATTGTTGCAACAATCTGAAAATACACCCTACTATAATTCCACACCAAACCAAAATAATTAAAACTAGAACATCTACTAACTCCAGCAACTCTATGAGAAGGCGGGCCCTGGCCTTCTAACATAGATGTTGCTAAAGGATAACGAAATCTAAGACACAAGAATATTGAGAATTGCTACTCCTTTCATTAAAATAATGAAAATACAGCTTACAATGGTGTATCCTTCTACTACAATCTTTCTTCAATAATGCTAACCCCCTGGCTCAATTTTCCTTCCTATACTTATACAAAGATGAGGTAGTTCAGGTCCACTAATTTCGGGAAGCCATGAAGATATACGATCTTCATGCTATCGAATTGAAACATAAACATTTACAACCATTTTTAAATTAAGTGGAGTTAGTTCATAATCATGAATGCACTTTTTAATCTGAATTGTTCATCTCATCAATGACTTATATAGGATCCTACAAAGAGGCAACTGATGCCAGGTATTATTTACTCCACGAGTTCATTGAGCTGGTACACCTGGATTCTTTTGAGGTTCTGAACTTTTCTTATCAAATCAACACAATTCAGTGCAATTCAAATATATATTTCATAACCATAGACAATA
Organism: Pseudotsuga menziesii; assembly: GCA_001517045.1. Classification (NCBI taxonomy): domain Eukaryota; kingdom Viridiplantae; phylum Streptophyta; class Pinopsida; order Pinales; family Pinaceae; genus Pseudotsuga; species Pseudotsuga menziesii. The sequence continues at coordinate 197,813 of LPNX010355794.1, read as the reverse complement.
TTAAGCATTAATGAAACATATAAATTATAAATCATACCTTTAAAATCCATGCTTAGCTTGGGAATACATGTGCCTGAGCTATAGAAAAATAGGGAAAAAAATGGGAACATGTATTGTTGGATATGGACAAAAAGGGTCTATTTTGGCACCCAACAAAGGCCAAGATTGTTAAGAGGAATTCTCAAGCAAGTTTCAGTAAGGAAAATTTCATCCTTACTGTTAAGAAAGTTTACAAGAAGGGATGTCAGTTATATGCAACTCATATATCAGATTATATAGAGGAAAAAGGCCCAAATATAGGATATTATCTGTTGTTGCAAGAGTTCAAAGATGTGTTTCCTGATGAAGTTCCATGTCTCCCACCAAAAAGAGAAATTGATTTTACAATCGATATTGTTCAATGGGTAGCACCAGTTTCCAAATCTCCTTATAGAATGAGCACACCATAATTGGACAAAAAATATACAATACCAAGTGTGTCTCCATGGGGAGCATTAGTGTTATTTGTCAAGAATAAGTATGGGACTTCAAGGTTGCGTATTGATTACTTGAAGCTAAATAAAGTGTCAATTAATAATAAGTACCCATTTCCTAGAATTGATTATTTGTTTGATCAAATGAAGGAAGCTAAAGTGTTTTTAAAAATTGACTTGAGGTTTGGTTATCATCAGGTGAGGATAAATTAATAAGACATTCACAAGAAAACTTTATGGACAAGACATGGCCATTATGAGTTCACGGTGGTGCCATTTGGTCTTACCAATTCACCCACCACATTCATGTCCCTCATGAATAATGTTTTTAGCAAGTATATTTGGACAAGTTTGTGTTAGTGTTCTTGGATGACATTCTCGTTTATTCAAGGAATGAAGAAGAGCACGAGGAAAATCTAAGAATGGTGTTGCAAGTTCTTAGAGAGAACCAATTGTATGCAAATCTAAGAAAATGTGGATTTTATCAAACAAAGGTACAATATTTGGATCGTGTTATCTCAGAAGAAGGAATTGCGGTGGATCTGGAAAAAATTGAAGACATAATGGATTGGCATACTCCAAAGAATGTTACTGATGCTAGATGTTTTATGGGTATTGGAGGTTACTATAGAAGGTTCATTGAATGATTCTCCAATATCATTCATCCAATTTCATCGCTGCAAAGTAAGTATGCAAATTTTGTATGGTCTAAAAAATTTGAAGAAATATTTTAGCAATTGAAGAAGCTACTTACATGTTTTGAATATTACAAGTACGAAGAAGGATTTTGTAGTGTGCATGGATGCTTGCATTGAAGGATTAGGTGGAGTTATTATGAAAGAAGGATTTGTGATTTGCTACGATTCAAGAAAACTAAAAGAGCATAAGAAGAATTATGCAACTCATGATTTAGAATTAGCATCCATAGTACATTCTCTCAATATGTGGAGACATTACTTGTTGGGGACAAGATTCTACCTTAGAGTATACCACATGATCTTAAAGTATTTGTTTAACAAGCCAAACATGAATGCTAGGTAATCTATATGGCTATAATTTCTATGTGAATTTTATTTTGAAATCAAGCATGTAAAAGGGAAAGAGAATAAGGTTGTAGATGCCCTTAGCAGAAAATTTCATGTAGTAGCATTAAGTGTATGCAAATCATATTTGAGTACAAGATTTCTTGAAGCCAAAAATAGTGATGAAACTTACCTTCAAGTTAAAGAAAAATTATAGCAGGGAAAAGTAGATAAAAGTGTGAGGGATACCATCTCGAAGAAGATCATCTTCTTGTTTATAAAGGAAGACTGTACACTCTGAATTGTGAAGATTTGAAGAAGTTAGTAATGGATGAAATTTATCAAATACAATAATTTGGAAAATCAGGATATCAAAAGATAATAAATGGTCCAGGTCATGTTAGGTGCACACTGAGGACAATAGTCGACTGAATGAGTCAAGTACTGTTATGGCGGAACCATATAAGAAGAAACAACAAAGCAGGAAACACACTAGGTCGACAAGAAATGCACACACAGACAATATGCAAGAATTCAAACCAATTTATTACTTCTGCTCCATGAAAGATGGAGGGATCATATTATGATCAAAAAGATGTCTATATTACATCATGTACATGTTTATATAGGATGCTAAGACGTTTGGGTGAATACCCTCTACGTTCAATTACAAGAATTTATAACAGTTCAGAATTTCAACCATCGTAGAGCATGTTGGTATGTTGTATTCTAGGTAGACCTCTCGAAGGCGAACCGATCGACTGTGAACTTCTCGGCTGAACATGTCGAGGAAAACCTGTCGAAGGTGAAACTGTCGGCTACCAAGGAGAACCTGTCAGTTGTTGGTTGGATCATTCCTCCTTCCTTAAGAAAAAATGTTCTTCATTGTGTATTCTTTCAGGTGAGGAAACTTGTTGGAGACTTTAGTAGCAGAGTATCATTTTCCTTGCATGGGGAGTTGTCCAACTTTAGCCACTTGAAACAAGTGAATGGAATTCATCCTTGTAAGGTGTATGCATCATCCCACAATGGTGTCACAAATAATAGGTTCCTGAACATCTGGATGGATGTCTTCAAGTTCTGTTGTCTGCAAGTCATTATGTTCCAACAGTGGTGCATGGTATGGTCGAATCAGATCTACATTGAAAACTGGATGTAGGCCAAGTAATCCAGGAATGTCGAGCTGAAAAGCATTTTCTCCAATCTGTTTAAGGATACTATATGGACCATATCACAAAGGTTTCATCTTTCTGTATGGACCAATGAAGCGGTCCTTCTTTAGATGTAACCAAAACTGATCCCCAATTTGGAATGAATGAGGAATGTGGTGCTTGTCGTGTCGAGCCTTAGAATTTTCATTTTCTAGTTACAACATTTCATGTTCTTCCTTCTGGATGTTGTATATTTGATCTCTGAAATTCAATTCTTTCTACACTTCTCGTCCTTTGAAGTCAGTGCCGTTCGACTGTGTCAAGGAACTAATAAATTCGATAGGCACTGAAGGTTGAAATCCGTAACAGATCTCAAATGGACTCTTTCCTGTAGATCTGTGTTGAGTACGATTGTAGCTGTGTTTTATGTATGGAAGGTTATGATCCCATTTTCGATGATTCTTATGGTTGTACATGCAGAGAAGTTGTATGAATAAGAAATTTACAACTTTTGTTTGTCCTTATGTCTGCGGATGGAAGGCTGTCGACAAAAAAAGTATCGTGTCGAGTTGTTTCCAAAGAGTTTTCCAAAATGTGCTAACAAATATAGCATCTCTATCAAAAATAATGGTCGTAAGGAGGCCATAGTGTTTCCACACATGCTCAAAGAAGAGCTGAGCAGTATCTTGTGACGCTGTAGTATTATTGCATGGTATGAGTGTAGCCATCTCGAAAAATTTATCGACTACTACTAGTATTGCGTCGTGCTGATGTTTGGTAGTAGAATATTTCATCAAGTAGTCCATAGAAATAGATTCCCATGGCCAACTAGGAACTGGAAGGGGTGTGTACAGACCTTGTTGTCGATTCGGCGATTTAGCAATGGCACAAACTATGCACGATCAAATTTACTTGTTGACTTTAGATTTAAGTGAAGGCCAGTAGAAATAATTGTGGAGGATAAAAAGTGTTTTTGCGACTCCAAAATTTCCTGCAGTCTTGTTGTAGTGCGCATCCCAAATGAGCTTCTATTGGTGCTCATCGGTTAGTACACAAATTTGTTCAAGCTTGTATAGCAAGATGTCTTTCAGGAAGTAGTCGGCAGCCAACAACTTGTCGGTCTAAAGCTATCGATAGATTGTAGAAAAATCGCAGTCTACCGAATACAATTACGGCCAATTAGTGGTGTCATAAACCTACATAATCATCACTATAGATAGTAGAGTAATGGATGGTATGATGAGACAATCGGCTACAACATTGGATTTTCCTTTCTAATACTTAATTACCAATTGAAATTATTGCAGGTAATTAATCCACTTGAGTTGTAAGGTTGTCTGTAGTTTAGACTGAGTCAGAGTGAACTGCAAAGGCTTATGGTCAGTGAGGATGATCATTTCCCTACAAATAATGCAGTGTCTCCATTGCTTAAGATCTTGCACAATGGCATACAGTTCTTTTTCATACGTTGAGTACCTTCTGACCGTGTCTCTGAAAGTCTTGGAATGAAAAGTGACTGGGTGACTTGACTGAGTGATCACTGCACCGAGGGCATAGTCCGATGCATCCATCTCTATATCAAAGGGATGATGCAAATCATGTAACACAAGTACTGGTGGAGTACAAATCTTGTTTTTTATTTGTTCAAAAGCTTGTTGTTGTGTCAGTGTCCATTTGAAGAATGTTTTTCCATTTCCTTTCGTCAACTAATTTAGAGGCCATGCGATGTGGTTGAATCCAAGTATGAATCATCGATAGAAATACTCCAAACCAAGAAAACTTCTTAGTTCATGAATGTTTTGAGGAATGGGCCAGTATTGAGGATCTGTACTTTTTGTAGGTCGACATGAATTCCTGTAGAGTCAATTACATACCCCAAATATTTGATGTTGGTCATTGCAAATGAGCATTTGTCCATGTTCATATATAGACGTTGTTGTTGGAGAGTGTCGAAAACTTGTTGAAGTTGTTGGACATGTTCTTCCCATGATCGACTGAAAATCAAGATATCGTCGAGATAGATAATGACACATTTATCGATGAAAGGTCATAAAAGGTCATCCATATATCTCATGAAGGTTGCAGGTGCATTGGTTAAACCAAAAGGTATGACTAAACATTCAAACAATCCTTCCTTGGTTCTGAAATTCATTTTCCATACATCAGTGGACTCGATTGGAATCTAGTGGTATCCCAACTTGAGGTCAAGTTTTGTAAAGAACTTAACACCTTTTAGATTGTCAATGAGTTCATCAATCCGTGGAAGAGGATATCTTTTCTTCACTAAAATTTTGTTGAGAGCCTAATATTCGATGCACATGCACCAAGTCCTATCTTTCTTTGGAACTAAGAGGACTAGACTTCCACAAGGAGAGGAGCTGGAGTGGGTATGACCCTTGTCAATCAAATCCTAGAATTTTCTATGAATCTCTTCATTTTTCGAGAATGGATATTTTGTAAACAGATGCGTTAGTCAATGAAGAACCATGAATAAGTTCAATGGAGTATTTTACCTGAAAGTGCAGAGGCACTCCTTCTGTTGCTTGAAATTTGTTCTGGTATTCTTCAAGAATGTTTTCAATATATTGTTGCTATCAGGAGTTACGTTGGTCGATGATTTGACTCGTTGCTACAGTATTCCTAGAATGTTGAGGCTTTATCATGATTAATGCAAACTTTTGAGCATGATTGATAAGATTCTTTGTTTTTTTGGCAGATGTCATAGCAACCGTTGTTGTGGGTTGTCTCTCTGGTATGCCATACCATTGATTTTGGATTTTGACAATCACCTTTTGAGGCTGTAGCTAATATGTACCATGTCAATGCCATAGGTAGGGTTTACCAAATGCAGCGTCGGCTAGAGAAAGCGGTGCCATGTCACATAGTACTTCATCCTCAAAAGGATTAATGAAGTAGGTGAGTTGGCATTGTCGTGTGATCCTTAGTTCCTGCTCATCCTTCATCCGACCGATATTGTAAGGATGAGGATGTGGAGTGGTGACAAGACCTAATTTCTTCACAAGATATTTAGAAATGAAGTTCTTATAGCTACCATTATCCATAATCAGATGTAATGGATTGGTCTGAACCCGTATCCATGTATGAAATAAGCGCTCTTGTTCCTCCTCATCGACAATGGTCGAGGCTATCATAGTGGTCAAGGTCGAAGCTAGGAGGGTTGATGCATTTGGATCAGATTCTACCAAGGTTCTGTTGGACAAGTCGAATGTCGAAATTTTTTCCAAAAATGTCTTCCTAGATTTGCATTCTTACGTATCATGCCATGATGAACTATGATAATCACACCATTTCCCAGTAGGATCCCGTTTGCTGTGATCCCTCCTGTCTTTCTGAAAGTTCTTATTTTCATGATCAATATTTGGTGGATTTTGCTGAGAAGGATTCTTGAACTCGTCGGATTCGGCTAGTGACTTATTTTTAGATGTTCAACTCGTTGGCTTGTTCACAAAATGTATTTTTCCTTTTTGTTTATCATCAAGGTTGCTAGCGTATTGAAATTCATTTTCAAGCGTACTGACAGTCAAAAAATCCATCTCTTGCTGAATGGACGAGGATAAACCACAGACGTACTTCAATATAAGCAATTTATCTTCTTCTTGGATGCCAAGTCTATCCATAAGTCGATAGAACTTGTCGGTGTAACTTTGTACGGACTGGTCTTTTTACTACCTGAGCTGATGCCACCTCTTGTACTGTTATTCAAGGTACATGGGCAGATAGAAATCCTTTCGGACATATTCAAAAAAATTTACCCATGAGTCAATGGGGCCTTCTTCTTTTTCCATCTTTGTCGATAGATTCTCCCACCAGCAGTGTACAAAGATTGACATATTCAAGGACGCAATGGTGATATTTTATACTTTGGAGAGTTGTTTTACCACGTAGTAAGATTCCAATTGTTGTACCCAATCGTCGAAGGATTCTACATCAATCTTTCCTTCAAGGTTAGGTATGTCTAGATTCATTCGCATTTTGAAGGGGTTGATTTTATCGGAGTGAGATCGCATTGAGGATTCCTGAGAGTTTGCAGTAACTCTCAGAAGAATCTTGCTAAACTGGGTGAACATTTTGGTTCGCTAGTGAGCCAGTTATTTTTCTATGAGTTGCTTAGTCTCGTTAGTTGCATGTCTATTGTCTCCTTCTTCAGCCATGTTTTCTGAAGTCGAAGGAAGTTTTTACTTATGTTGTTGGGCTTGCGAGTGTGTTTGAACATGCATAAGTTAAATAAATTCAATGGAAGTGCTTATGTAACTTAAGCTCTGAACAAAATCTTTCTCTGATACCAATGATCTAGGTCATTCCTAGGTGCATGTTGGGGACAACAGTCGACTGAATGAGTCAAGTACTATTATGGCAAAAGTGTATAAGAAGAAGCAAAGCAGGAAACACACTAGGTTGATAAGAAATACACACACAGACAATATGCAAGAATTTGAACCAATTTATTACTTATTCTCCATGAAAGATAGAGGGATCAGATGATGATCGGAAAGATATCTATATTACATAATGTGCATGCTTATATAGGATGCTGAGACGTTTGGGTGACTACCCCCTACATTCAGTTACAAGAAGTTATAATGGTTCAGAAGTTCAACCATCACAGAGCATGTTGGTATGATGTATTCGAGGCGGACCTGTCAAAGGCGAATCGGTTTACTGCAAACTTGTCGGTAGAACATGTCGAGCCAAACCTGTCAAAGGTGAACCTATCGGCTACCAAGGCGAACCTGTCGGCTGTTGGTTAGATCAATAAAAACAACAAGAAATAAATTATTTTGGCATGGAATGAAGAAGGACATAGCATAATACATTGTTCAGTGTTAAAAGAGCCAACAAGTCAATGCAAACCATCAACGCCTGTCATGACTATTGAATCCTTTGTTCATTCTAGAATTGGAGTGGGAAATAATTTCTATCGACTTTATAACAGGTCTTCCAATGACAATGAGGAAGCATGCTTAATTATGGTTTTGGTGGACAATATATCAAAGGTATCTCATTTTATTACAGTCAAGTACACACATAAAGCAAGTGACATAGTGAATATCTTCATGAAGGAAGTATTCATATTGCATGGATTTCCCAAAGCAATAGTTCCATGTCAACATGCAAAGTTTACTTCCAAATTTGGAAAGGGTTATTTCAGGAGTTGGAAACTTACTTGGATTTAAGTACAATGTATCATCATCAAATAGATGGTCAAATTGAGAGGGTGAATCAAGTTCTTGAATACATTTTAACAATGTATGTGATGGATAAGTCATCCAAGTGGGAGAATTACCTACACTTGGTATAATTTGCATACAACAATGTGTTGAAATAATGTAACTTCGAATAATATTCTACTTGTACTTAATATTATTATTATTTCTCCTTCGGGAGATGTTACTGATGTAAAAGATCATGTAAATGTCATGAGGTAAACACTCAGTTGTAAGTTGGGTCAAATATAGCACCCAGAAAAGATGATTATAATGATTATTGCGAAGTGTACCTAGGTAGGTCGGCCCTACAAGTTAGGTAGGTCGAACTAGTTAGGTAAAATGTCAGTTGGTAATTTTAGTATAAATAGGGAGGCACCCTTCCTCATTTATACACACACACTCACACTTGTATTGTGCAAGAGATAGAAAGAAGAAGATCAAGAGAAGGAGGACGACCAATGTCTTTGGTGTCTTAGAGCTTATGCTTGGGGCTTGGTCTCTCAGTTGATGAGACTTTGTTCTTCAGTCATTTCATATTGGTAGTATATATTGAGGAAGTTTTGCTCAATTTTTCCCTTTTGGGTTTCCCAGGGTAAATTGTTGTGTACCTTGTGATTATGTTTCTTTCAGTGATCCTGTTTATGTTGTTATAAGAAAATGTGTTAAATGATAATAAAGTTAGAAATTAATCTATTACAAATATAAAACTTAACATGGTATCAGATCTAGCCTGAAAAGAGCATATTTAATGAGGTAAATCTCTCTCTCCTTCTCTGGACAAGGAAATTGGGGTTTTCGAATAAAGTGGATTTTTTTAGTACAAGTGACATATGGATGTGTGACCCTCCTAGCTGCATATTTTGGCACCAATATAGAAGTTTTCCGATGAGTATATCCTATAGAAATTTAAGCCCTAGTTTGGCTTGAAATCAGAAAACCAGAGAATCAGAAACATAACTAGAAACTACAATCCATAATCTTGAAAGTCTAGTTTCAAGGGTTAGAATTTGGATTCTTTAGAAACTGATTGTACCATCATACTCACCTCAGTCAAGCACATATTTTGGTGAATACAGTTTTCATTTCTAATAAATTTTCAATTTTTTGTCATTTTCTAATCTCTGGGACAATATGTCTCAAAGCACTAAGCTTAATGACAAGTTGGAAGGTATATAAAAATTCCATACTTGGAAATACATAATAAGACTCATTCTAGAAGAGAATGATATTTCAAAGTTTACCAAGGGAGTTGTATCATAGCCAAAAGAAGATGAAGCAAAGGAAAGGTATAAGAAAGACATGATTAGAGCTTAAGAGGATCATAGATGATTCAATCAAGGATCCCTTGATTCCTCAAGTATCCTCTATGGATACACCTAAGGAGATGTTTGTTTCCCTATCAGGAATGTATGAAGGAAGAAACATCAACCAAAAGATGAACTTGAGATCCAAACTCAAAATTACAAATATGAGAAAGGGTGAATCTATCCATGAATACTTCACAAGAGTCTCTCAATTCAAAGAACAACTAGAAGAAATTGAAGACAAGATTGATGAAATTGAACTAGTAATGACCGCTCTCAATGGTCTTACTATACTATGGGACTCCTTCATCCAAACAGTCTGTGTAAGGAAGAAAAGCCTAAAATTTGATGTCCAATGGGAAGAATGTGTTCAAGAATAAGCTAGAGTAGCTAACCAAGAATCACTACTTAGAGATGATGACCATGCTCTAGCTACTCATACCAGAAGAAGAAAAAGAAAGCATCATTTCAAAAAGGAAACTCATAAGGGGTCTTATCTTCCTAAAAAGTTTCAAAATAATAAAAAGGGAGATTACAAGCAGAAAGATTTATCCTCTTATCAGTGTTACCATTGTGACAAGAGAGAACAAATTTCCAGAAATTGTCCGACAAAGAAAGAAGAATTTAAGAGGGAGAATAACAAAAGACATCATGTTAACTTAGCAAAAGAAGAAGAAGATGAACCTCCTAATAATTTATCAAAAGTAGAAGTTGAAGAATATGTTCTCTAGAATATGAATGAACTGAGAGGTCACTCAGAAGGAACCTTGATCCATGATCAAGATATTCCTATGCACTTATGGGATGAAGTAGCAAGGACAACAATATGTCCAAACCAGAATATCATGTAGTGAACTAAACCCCTGAAAAAATGTTCACTGGAAAGAAACCATAGGTAAGTCACCTCAATATATTTGGTTGTCCAGTGTTTGTTCATATATCAAAAGAGAAAATAAACAAATTAGATATTTCTAGAAAGAAAGGAATATTTGTTCGGTACTGTGAGGTCTCCAAGGCCTTCAGAATATATATATCAGGTTGCCATCATATGGAAATTAGCAGGGATGTAACCCTTTTATGAATATGCAGTCAAGAAAGTGCCAACCTGAAGAAACATATGAAGAAGATGTAGCTCCTAGAGCTACAAAACTAATGAAGGAAGTTACACCTTCTCATGATGATGAGATTCTAGAAGAACATGATAAGTTGGAGCCCCAAGAACCTACCCACCTAAATATATCCCAGAAGAGAAACCCAGCTTGGGTTCACGATTTTATTCAAGAAGCAGAAAGGTATGGTGCTCCAGAAGGCTCCACAAGACAGAGCAAGAAGACAAAGCCATTTCCTAGTTATTTGGATTTGATGTGTGATCTTGTAGACACAGAACCTACCTGTTTTGAAGCATTTGTTCAAAATAAATAATGGGTACAAGCTATGATGAAATAATACCAATCCATAATGAAGAATGATGTATGGTAATTAGTTTGCAAGACAAAAGGAAAAAGTGTGGTATCTTCCAAATGGATATACAAGATAAAACATGCATGTGATGGAATTATTGAGAAGTACAAAGCTAGATTTGTGGCCTAGGGATTCTCTCAAAAGGAAGGAATCAATTATGAAGATATATTTTCTCCTGTAGCAAGGTACACTTCCATCATAACCATAATGGCACTAACATCTAAGACATAATGGAAGTTACATCATATGGGTGCGAAAACAACCTTCCTAAGTGGTGTTATTGAAGAATAAGTGTACATAGAACAAGCACAAGTTTTTTTTCATATCCCCATCCCAATGAGACTAGTTGACAATGTTTCACCCACCTACTAGTTCCCTAGGTTGGGGAGGAGGCATTAAATATTGCAATAAGGGATCTATGGGACCCAAGAGAACCTTATTTGGTCATGTAAACATTAAATTGGTTCATAAAAATTATAAATATGGAGAAAATAAAGTGGAATTTCTTCATAAGGACAATTGGAGGTTCATGGAGACCTTGGGTGGCGATATTCTTCCTTACACATGTCATGACTTTACCCCAAATTCAATATTATGAGTAATGGAACATTCTTGGAAGGTGAATAGGTGTCAAGTAACATATCATGAACCCAAGGATTCGAATGGGTGAAGAGGAATAACTCCTCATAGAAGAGGAAGAGCCTAGGAAGAAAGTATGTGCCGCTTGGAGAGAGATTGCATGCATTCCATGACAACAATAATGGAAGATTCTATGAAAATTCAAACCTGATTGCAGACATTATTGTATACCTATACCAATATGACATGTCAGGGATAAAAATATACTTCAAGAGGGTGCACTTGGTACTTGGTGGAAACAATTCAAATTTGGAGGAAGATGAACGGTTGAGGAGAGGGACAAGTGTCATGGAGGTTACTAAACATCAAGGATGAGATGGAGGAATCCTATGGGAGTAAATTTGACCTTGGAGGACCTTAGTATGGTTATAAACATATTTCATTATGATGAGAATGTATTTTTATCATTTGATATTTTCACCTTAGTATGGTTATAAACATATTTCATTATGATGAGAATGTATTTTTATCACTTGATATTTTCCTTTTCCATTTTGGAAAGCACTAGCTTGTCCATTGCACGGTGAGTGCTCACTTACCCTGCTAGTGAGCCGATTTTGAGAGAGTGAGATTCTCATCCAAGTTGGATGTGGGAGAGGCCACCCTGACCTCTCATATATATATTAATGAATTTTTTTTACTGAACATAATATGTTGATACTTTTCATGGCCAATATCTCCTCCCATTCTCTCAATCCCCACTTCAATATTCCCATATTTCTCTATGATGGTGCACTTGTGTAAATGGTGGTTGCATCCCATTGAGTCCAGTTGATGCCAAAGAATGAGTGAGTAATTTATGGATATATAATATGTCTCTCATAGTATATGTAATTCTAAATTATCATAAATACATATGAAAATTTCCACATTTCCAAACTCTGTTGTGACTAGTTTCCATGTGTTGATTTCCCATTTCAATCCAGTTGTATATCTGATGTATGTTGCGACTTGGATATGATGTTATATTATGTTAGAGATATATTAATATTATTTTAATGGTATATATTCATTATTCTTTTTTCTCAACCATTATATACACCATTTGTGAGTCAAAGTTGAGCTTTTACATGTCATTTCCCTTAAGCAAATATCACAGAATTTATGCATTCAAATATGAAGCTTTACACCTATGTTGCAGAAATATTAACCATAAAAAATGATATTAAATGAAGTCTAATAATAGTCGTCATACTTGTATTTACAATTTGGTAGGGTCGCATAGGATTTGGAGATCCATTTATGCTCACACCTTGGGGGCAATTGCACCACAAATTACTAGTAATTTTACCATTTTTTCCAATTTTCCCAAATAAAGTTGATGATGTCTATAACCTATAATAAAGTTATAATATATTCAATTTAGTGGTACTAATACTCCTCATATCATTCCTTTCCAACTTCAATACCCTCTTGTGCCATTCAAATCCCCTATAGTCAAGACTAGTCAAGACATTTTTCCCCAAATTCTGACTTTGTTGGGAATTTTCGAATTGGGTCATTAAATTTTTGAAGAAGAATAAAAAAGAACACATGTATGTAAATTAAATAAGGCTCTGTATGGAATGAAGAAATATATACAATATTGGTATGGAAGAATCAATAGTTTTCTGACGAGCTTGGGCTTTACCAAAAGTAAGGCTGATCCTAACCTTTACTCCAAGGTTATGGATAATGAACCTGTCATATTATTGTTGTATGTGGATGAATTATTCCTGGAAGGTAATTAGAATCAAATATCATAATGAAAGAATAATATCGTTTCCAAATTTGAAATGAAAGACCTTGGCTTGATGCATTATTTTCTAGGTCTTGAAGTATGGCAGATCCTAAAAGGAGTCTTCCTTAACCAAGGGAAGTATGCAGTGGGAATCTTGAAATTTTTTGACATGTTGGATACACACTTGAAGTTTTTGGATGATGCTTCGTTATAATTATTGGATGTGACACTATATAGACAAATCATTAGCTCATTGATGTATCTAATGAATAACCAACTAGATATATGCTTTGTTGTGAACACTTTGATTCAGTATCTGGTTGAACCTAAACATGTTCACTTGATAACTACAAATCATGTGATGAGGTACCTACAAGGTATGATAGACTATGGTATCATTTATACTAGATATCATGACTTTAGACTATATGGTTATATAGATTAATATTGGGTATTAATTGTCTCAGATGGAAAGAGCACTTCAGGAGGATGATTTAGCCTAGGTTCAACCATGATCTCATGGCTAAGAAGGAAGCAATCCATTGTTTCTCTTAGCACTGCAAAAGAATAATATATTGTATCTTGTTCCACCAGTTGTGAATCCATATGGCATTAGAAGTTGTTATCATATCTATTCGATATGGAGATGGATGCTACTGTGGTTCTATGTGATAACCAAAGGTGCATGAATATGACAAAGAACCCCATGTTCCATGATAAGATGAAGAACATAGAAATTGGATACTTCTACATTCGTAACATGGTGAAAAGGGGGGCTATAAAGATCCAATATGTGAGCACAAATGAGCAGGTTGTAGATGTATTGACTAAACATCTATCTTGTGTGAAGTTTGAACACTTTAGATACAATCTTGGTGTTGTCTGTAAGGACTTTCCTTGAAAGGGGGAGTAGTATTGATGATATTGAATCTTGATCATAGTAGGTAACTCAGTTAGGATTGATCATCCTTAGACTTGATCCCATAATTCCAAGAGGAAGGATCCTCTTAAATGTTGATCTTGTTGGACTGGATCCTATAAGTCCGAAAGGAAAGATCATTTAGGATAATGATGTTGGGATTGATCATCCTTAGAAATAATCCCGTAATTCCAAAAGGAAGGATTGTCTTAAATTTTGATCTTATTAGATTGGATCTTGTATTCTGAAAGGAAGGATTGTCCAAGATGATAATTTTGGGATTGATCATCCTTAGACTTGATCCCATAATTCCAAAAGGAAGGATCATCTTAAATGTTGATCTTGTTGGACTTGATCCTGTAATTTGGAAAGGAAGGATCGTCCAAGATGTTCAAGTTGGAATTGATGATCCTTAGAATTGATCCTGTAATTATGAAATGATGGATCATCTTAAATGTTGATCTTGTTGGACTTGATACTATAATTCTGAAAGGAAGGATTGTCTTAAATGTTGATCTTGTTGGACTTGATCTCTTGATTCCAAAAGGAGGGATCATCCAAGATGTTGATGTGGAAGGACTAACCATCCTTAGACTTGATCTCATAGTTCTGAAAGGAAGGATCTTATTAAATGTTGATGTGGAAGGACTAACCATCCTTAGACTTGATCTCATAGTTCTGAAAGGAAGGATCTTATTAAATGTTGATGTGGAAGGACTAACCATCCTTATGATTGATCCCATAATTCTGAAAGGAAGGGTGTTCTTAAATGTTGACGTGGAAGGACTGGCCATCCTTAGACTTGATCCCATAATTCTGGAAGGAAGGATTGTCTTAATTGTCGATGTGGAAGGACTAACCATCCTTAGACTTGATCCTGTAATTCCAAAAGGAAGGATCATGTTAAATGTTGATGTGGAAGGACTAATCATCCTTTGAATTGATCTTGTAATTCTGAATGGAAGGACCATCTTAAATAGTGATGAAGTAATGGACTTGATCCCATAATTCTGAAAGGAAGGATCGTCAATAATGATAGTAGTGGAGTTGATCTCATAATTTTGGAAGGAAGGATTGTTTGAGTACCACATATGTGTTGTCAATGATCCCGTAATTATGAAAGGAAGGATCATGTTGGTTATTGTTATACCTTCCATAGATGATGATTCTCTAGCCTCGAGCTGTTGATGATGATGTCACATGGTGTTGTTGTTATTCCAGCTTTATGCTAATGATCCAACCTTGTGTTGTTGATTCTAGTGATGTATCAGTGTTATGCGGATGATGCTGCTCCAGCTCCATGTTTTAGATGATGCTCCAGTTCCATACTATAGATGATGATGCTCCATCTCCATGTTGTTGATGATGCTTCAGTTCCATGTTGCATATGATGATGTTCCAGCAAATGATGATGATGCGCCACCTCCATGATGTATATGTTGCTCCAGTTCCATACTGCAAATGATGATGCTCCAGCTCCATAATGTTGTTGATGTTCCAGTTACATGCTGCAGATAATGATTCCCTAGTTCCATGCTGTAGATAATGATGCCCTGGCTCCATGTTGTAGATGATCTTACTTCAGTTATGTACAGAATATGTTGATGATGTTACTTCAGCTTTGTTATGAAGATGATTATGATTATATTTCAGCTCTATACTAGAGATGTTGATACTCCAGCTCCGTGTAGAATATGATGATGTTGTTCAAAATTTCCCATGATTTATAGATTGACTAGTCGATGTTCCAAAAGATGATGTTGATGATGCATCCTCTCTCTCTCTCTCTACTTCCAATGATGTTGTGTCGAGCCACACTAGTTGTTGTTGTTATCAATAGAATACCCTTCTTATTAAGGGGGGAGTGTTGAAATAATGTAACTTAGAAGAATATTCTACTTGTACCTCACATTATTATTATTCCTCCTTCAGAAGATGTCTCTGATGTAAATGGCATGAGGTAAACCCATAAAAGATTATTATAATTATCATTGTGAAGTGTACCTAGCTAGGTAGGCCCTTCCAGTTAGGTAGGTCATCCCAATTAGGTAAAATGTCAGTTGGGAAGTTTATTATAAATAGGTAGGTTCCCTCCCTCATTTATACACACACACTAACACTTGTATTGTGCAAGAGAGAGAAAGAAGGAGAGACAGAGAAGGAGGACCAGTGTCTTTGGTGTCTTATCTCTTATGCTCTGGGTTTGGTCTCTCACTTGATGAGACTTTTTTTGTTGGTCATTGCATACTGGTAATATATATTGAGGAATTTTTGATGGGTTTTTCCCTTTTGGGTTTCCTAGGGTAAATTTATGTGTACCTTGTGATTGTGTTTGTTTCAGTGTTCCTCTTTATGTTGTTACTATGAAAATGTATTAAATGAAAATCAAGTTAGGAATTAAGATATGACAACATAGAGAAATTAACACAATGGGCATCAATCATAATTGGGAATGAGTCTATTTGAAGCATTGTATGGAAAATGATGTAGAATTCTAGTGAATTGGGACAGTCCAATGAACAAGGCAGTGGTTGGGAAAAAAACGCTCAAGGAAATGGAACAAGAAATTGTTAAGATCATGAATAATTTAAAGGAATCACAAGATAGGAAAAAATGTTATGCAGATTTGAAAAGAGTGCAAAAAGGAATTTAAAATTAGGGATCATGTTAACACTAAAAAGTGTTCACCTAGCTCTCCATGGTCTAAACCATATACATACATCATATTCCCACCATATTTCCCTTACTTTTGACCTTCACAATTGTATTTCCACAAAAAATGGTCCAAAACATCATTATCCCTTCCCACAAATGAAGGGATGATGAGCATTTATTATGGTTTACCCTCACTCTCTCCTAAAAAAGGTTAAAAAACCCTAAAAATGGGTCAAAACCCTAAAAAAAACACATATAAAATCCATGCACAATAAAATACCATGGGTCAAAAAACCCTAGGACCATACTATAAATACATTGTGAAAGAATCCCCCAAAACACCTTTCATTCACTTGTGGTTACGATGTGCCATTTTGCTCTTAGATGTACCACATACTTTCCTACCATCATTCCCCTTGCCATACCATTTCCCATGGTGTATGTTGAGATTTTTCTGTACCCACTTTGGATCCATCCCTCATTTGACAACTTTCCATGGAGATGACTGTATAACCAACCTGTGGAGCTACAGAACCACTTCCGAGGACAGCTACGATGGCCCATCTTGCAAGAGAAAGGTGTGTTTATTTTTTGTTTCTTGTACTAGTTTAGTTGATATACATGTTAAAACCTTAAAATTATTTTCATAAATTTTTTATTGTTGTTGCTATAGTTATTAATTTTTTGTTATTCCATTGAACTCTTCCTTATGCTCTAAACGAGCTAAGGTTTGTTCATCTGCATGTAATAGGGAGAAATTCCAATTATAGTTTTGGCGAATCCACTCAGTCGATCCATACGGATCTTTGTTTTTGTAGGTAGCCATTGGTTTGTCATCATTTTCTTCCCTCAGCCATCATAGATTGAACCCCCTCACGTCCAATCCGAACCATTACTATGTTAGTTCATGCCCCCCCATCCCTAGTCGGCTTTGTTTTTCAAAAAAAAAATATGTTCATCTTGAGTCGCATCTATCTGGACGAAAGCCACGACCCAATCGCTCCTTTCTTCCCAATAAGCATGACCTAGGTCGCACCTTTAGCCCCAATAAGAGAGACTTGGATTAAAAACCCAAATCGCTCCTGTCCCAGCTTCTAAAGCAACCCCACTCTCTACTGTGACTCGGTTTCAAGCAACCCCATCTTTCTTAACCCTCTGTTTTGCATGACCTGAGTCTATTGACTATTTTTCTACTCAGGTCATGAAATTTCCTCTATTCTGTGTGACCCAAATCGTGCCTGTTCCATTGACAGGTGCAACCTACAGTTTTTAGTCTATTTTTTTGCTTCACATTCTCATTTCAGACCCCCTGTATGTCCCAAACCCTGTTCCAACCCATTTTCTTTCTAGATCTGATCTTTCCATATTCCCTTGGTATGTTTTGAGATCCCACCTTCTTGGTTTATGAGTTTTTCTAGTTGAGCTTCATCTTTGAGACCCCATGCATGTTTCCTACATTTCATTAAAGTTCCTTTTATTCCTCATTTGTTTCAAGTACATTTTATTTCTCGAAGAAATTTTTATTTTGCAGCATATTTACTATTCTTTACTGCATTATATTTGCATCTCGACAGTGAGATTGAAACATCTTCATCATGGATTGATGGGTTTGACATACACATCAGTTGCACACATTTCACACCATATAAGTGAAAATCTCGGTCCATGACCCCAAGCAAGCCTTAAAATTAACTTAATACAACCAACATTGTAATCTCACTTGAGGAAAAAACAATATTGTAGATAAGTTAGGACTTTGGGGATAGGACTTCAAACAACACCCCTCTGTCATGCACATCTTGAGACATAGTTGTTGTCTATTATTGGACCAAAACCATCTTGTATTTGTTGACATGGTCACAACCAGTTTGTCAGGAGGCCCCCTACTAAGCAGGAGTAAGCTGTCAATGAAGGGGTTCCAGAATTCAGGGTGGAATACCACACTCCATATTGCACGAAAGGCTAAACCTTCATAGTCCTCCCTATATCACCCAATCGGGGGTCGAGAGCCAAAGGGATTGAGCATCAATAAATCTAACAGACGTGTCATGAACAAGGTATCCTAGTGGTCATTATTCTAGGGTTCTTTTACCCAGAGGTCCTTCTCGGTAGTAGGATTCTCTTAGCCTATATTTTTCTTCCATTTCATATTTGTCTGACTAATATTTCATCACCATGCTGAGGATACAATTTGTGAGGGGATTCTAGCTTGTAGTTATGAGCTTGTTTGCACTCGTACTCCATAGTTTAGTGAGTCATTTTTATTTCATAGGTAGTGTTTCTTGTTGGATTTTTGGACACTTTGTTGTAGATTCACCTTTCTATGACCCACTATCATAGTTTGGTTTTAGAGATTGTTGTTGTCCTGTGAGCCATCATTTCATATGCTCTCCTTCTACACACTCGGTTGTAGTTGGGTTTTTGAGCCTGCTATTGATCCTTTTGAGTTTTCAGTAATTACATAGCACTCCATATAGTCATCATAGATCCACCGTGATACTCATCTAGGCTTAGGGGGAACACCCATCAGCTCGATTATTTGAACCAACACCGTCGGAGCCATCTTCGACATCACTCACCACCTTCGGAGCCACACACGGCCTATGAATCTGATTTGGATTCCTATCAGTCCGAACCCACCTTGTTCACTGCTCCATCTATCCCCATGGCTGGTACACATTCCAACCCCTTTCAAGGGGGGATTTTTAGTAGTGTCCTCATGTCCATTCCACCTATCATCACAAGTATCCATTCCACTGGGCCTATAGGCCCTGGTCCTAGTGGGCCCATTGTCACTACACACATTGATGTTGGTTCACTACTCATTAGTGTTGGTTCCATTTCGGCCACCATTGTCACTACCATTCTACCTTTTATACCTAGGGGAAGTGGCCCTTCCATGTCAATTTTGACTATTCCTGCCATACCAGTGAATTTTCCTACTGTCGAAAGTCAACCTCATCCACCCCCAATTATGCATGGGAACTACGTTCCTGCAGCTATAGGCACCCTTGTTGGTTCTTTCTAAGACAACCATTAACCCCATTTGTCACCACCGACAATGGCCTCCTATGCCTACCAATATTCCCTCAGACATCCGTAAGTTTGAGGGAAAGGCAGGAGAGGACCCTAAAAATCACATCATGTCATTCCACCTATGGTGTTCATTTAACAACATTGTGGATGACTCTATTCAATTGAGGTTTTTCCAGTGCACACTTACAAGTGGTGTGGCTAAGTGGTATATAGAAATGCCTCATGCTACATACCCTGACTTCTCCTCACTCACTTTGATGTTCCTTTAGTACTTCCAGTTACTCGTTCGTTATGACTAGGGAGTGGGGATCCTAATATCGTGTTGGCAGAACACAACTACCCATATCACAAATCATATCCATATTGTTGCAGCTTGTGCAAGATCTATTTAGAAGATAGGATATTCCTCGATTGGTTTCTCAAAACCTTACTCCCCCCCATATCCAAGGATGTCACATCTGAGCAACCACAAAATGAAGAAGAAGCCATCCTTAAGGATTAGTAGTTTGATCTGATATACACCCAATCAGGCTATTTGTATACCGTCATACCTAATTCTCCCCAGGTCAGCACCTCACACTGAGATAGAGTGGGGGCATCTCATGCTGTTGACGGAGTTATCAACTCTATTACCCATCACCGAGTCAGTTTTACTCAGCCTCTCCTATGATTCCACCCCATCCTGGTAACACCCATAGTGTTTCCCAACCAAGTTATGCCCTTGATTACTCACATGTGACGGATCAATACAGGGATACTTCCTCCTATGTGCCTCATGGTTATGTCCCTGATTATTCATGTGTAATGGCTCAGTCCAAATCCACCCCTTCCTATGAACCTTCTGTGCCAACTCCTCATGTTCATGGACCGACTTGTTCGAAACACTCATGTTCTGGACAAACAGTCATATTTGCAGCCACTCTAGCTCCTCCAGTCTATTATTCACCACCTATGCAACCTAATCTGGCCCTGACTCCTCTGGTTTCTATGAGACAGGTCCATGCACAACAGAACCTCCCTAACCAACTCGCCCCCAATAACCAACAAGGGAAGGGAAATAAAAATAGGGGTAGGAATCAAGGCAACATCAAACCCAAGGAGGAGGCCAACAAGCCAACCCTCCAAAAAACAATGGTGTTGAACCTCCTGCACATAATCCCTAGAATCTCACTCAACCTAGGAAGAACCCACAGTTATGGACTAACCATATATGTGCTATCTGTAACACCTATGGCCATTAAACTCATCAATGTCCTCACATGGCTCATGTCCAACAACTACTCCAAAATGATAGTCAAGGTGATCCCAATGTGGCTTCTCTAGCTCTTCCAAACCTGACACCACCATTTCCTCCACCTATGGTGCTACAAAACCCCCTACCACACCAAGGAATGGTTGCAACCCAACCCTTGTCCCCATAATCTCCCAAAACCACTACTGCGGCCCAACCTACTGAGGCTAGTTTCCATCACCTTATGATGTTGTCATCTGAAGTTAACCTCCAGACTCACAAAACCAGTCTGGATCCATAGCATAAACCTCTGACCCATCATCGAAATCTACCTCTACCACTCCTAATATGTCTCTACACCTATCGAGACCCCCTACAGATGGGAATTCCAGAGTCCCAAGGTTCCCTATGTGCTATGTCACAAACAACGCCATTACCATAGCCACCCTTAACTACAGTACAATTGATGACTTGGCCCAGTATCCTACAACCATATCCACTTTGGAAGTGCTTAAAACTTTTGCATCATAGTGTAAAGCTTTTTTGTCAGCGCTAAGTTCTGTTGATTGCTCTGATTCTAGTTTAATCACCTTCCACCTGGATCAAGGAGAACCCAGGATGCCATCCACCGTCGCATTCGATGTTTCAGTCACAATTCAGAATTTTGTTGTACATCGATGCATTATTAATGAGGGGGAATCCACCTACATTATGTCAACCTTCGTTTGGCAAAAACTTGGATATTCTACCCTTCAACCATCCACCACCTCTCTTCGTGCCTACAATGGCCTCTCTACTCATCCCCAAGGGATTCTCATAAACCTTCCTATTGAGTTAGCCAACAAAACTATTTTGATTGACATTGAGGTTGTTAATGGCCAGATTGATTACAACCCCCTCCTAGGACGTAGCTACATGTATATCGTGTAAGCCGTGGCCTCTGTCATATTTCAACTCATGATGTTCCCTCATGATGGGAAAATCATCAGCAGTGACCAAGTGATGTACTATGATCCAAAGGGGCCAGCCACACTAGAGCATGTCCTTCCCACTATCAATATGGCCATTGAAAACGCATCTATTCCATTGTTATCTATTGTTGTCCTATGCTTTTTTTCCAACAATCCTATGACAGACACCTTTATCTCCTTACCACCTCCACCTTCGCCCAATGATGTATCATATTTATGCACTAACATCTAGTACCATCCTAACCACATCGCAACCTCATCCATAGTAATCGAGGAATTATTGGGGTTCATTCCCAATCCACGTGATTCCCTTCCTTTTTCCACCATCTGGCATCGTGAGCAAGCCTGTCATGGCTACTCTAAACTTACCTAATTTTACAGTAGGAATTCATGTGTGGTACCTCAATCCACCCACCCCACCCTCGAATCTCTAGGTTTTTTTTACTCCTGTCCAACCCATCGAGATGATGTTGCACCCTCCTCCTAGTCCACCGAAGCCTACTCATGTCTCCACGCCTTCCCCTCCTCCTCCAAATAAGGATAGGGGCAAGGTCACCAAAGCAACAACTACCACATCCGTCTCCTACTTGCACATTGTGTGATGTCCAAGTCCATGCAACACAAAACTATCCATAGTTTCCTCTCCTTTGAACCCACATGGAAACTATGGATGAGACTGATGGTTCCCTAGTCATCACCATCCTAGATCCAATAGTGGTTAAGAAAAATTCATTGTGAACCAACCATCCTTGAGCATTTTGTGGCTTGTATGGTCATTACTCTCACTGTTTCCTAGACTTTCCTGAGTATTGGTTTTCCCTTCATGACCTTCAAAAACACTCTCATGAATCTAACATTACCATCCTCGAGGAGATCCACCCTCTGGTTCTTCCTCAGAAACAACCAACACCATATACACGATCTCCAGTTCCATTAGTCCTTCGGTCTCCTTAGTCGTAGAGGATCCCTATGATCTATCTACGCATTGTTTTAACAATGATGAGGATATCCTTGAATCTGTTTTGACTCCTAATCACCCTTGGGATGGTATGCACCATCACTCATTCTTTATCCCTGATGAACCTCTTTCATCATCGAACCAGTACTCAGTCGAAGCCAAATACTTCATCCCTGGAAAAGTAGACTGGTACAAGAACCCATTCTAGCAACCAATGCCTTTGAAGAGGGAAACATGGCTAACATTTTTCCAACCATCAAGGTCAATATATCAACTAAACATGAGGTATTTGAAGATATTACACTCGGAGCATCTTGCTTTCCTGAACAAGTTGCTTCTTACAAAGCACTTTTTTCAAGAATTCCATGGTGTTTTCGATTAGTCCTATACCAATATTCCTGGGATATATCCCTCTATATTCAAACACCATATCAATATATGGCTTTATTTTGCACCCATATGCCAAAATAAAATACCCATTCACCCCTCAAAGGCTCCTATTGTCAAAGCCAAGATCGAGAAAATGCATAAAGTGGGTTTCATATACCCCATCACATATACCACTTGGGTTTCTAATCATGTTCCTGTCAACAAAAAACAAGGTACTATTCACATATGTACTGAATTTCATGACTTGAATTTGGCATGTCCCAAAGACAAATTTCCCACTTTGTTCATTGACAAATCATTGATGCATGTACCAGCCACGATGTATTTTCTTTCATGGATGGTTTTTCCAGTTATATCCAAACTCACATCCAGAAAGACGACTAGTACAAGACTGCTTTCACAACTCCCTAGGGAACGTTTGGGTATCGTGTTATTCCATTTGGCCTTAAAAATGATGGAGCCACTTTTCAGCATGCCATGTCATTCTGCTTCTAACACCTTATCCACATTATCTTGGTGTACCTAGAGGACCTCACGGCTCGCTCTCAGAAGAATTCCCAGCATTTGGACGACTTACGACAAGTCTTCTTGCAATGTCACAAATACAATGTCCGCTTGAACCCTCTAAAGTGTGTGTTTTGTGTCCCTACTAAGCGTTTACTTAGGTTTATCATATCCCACAAAGGGATTGCGGCTGATCCTTTGAAGGTTCAAGCCATTCTGAATCTTCACCCCCACGTACTTTTCACCAGCTGTAGAGTCTCCAAGGTAAGGCCAACTTCCTTCGTCGTTTCATTTTGAACTATGCGACAAAATTCCATGGATTCTTGCAAGTGCTCCATACCAACATTCCTTTTGTTTGGGATAACAATGTACAAAATTCTTTTGATGCATTGAAACACGCTCGGAATTTCACTCCATTGTTGTCTCCTCCTAACTTCACTAAGGATTTCATCCTCTATGTGTCGACATCCAAAAATGCCATCGCTTGAGTCTTGTTCCAAGAAGATGATGCTCGTGAAGAGCATGTGATCTAATATGTAAGTCAGAATCTTTCTATCCCCCCTCTACCCTACCCACATGAAGAGAATATGGCCCTCGCCATCATCTTTTTCATTTAGAAGCTACGCCATTACATCCTATTGATTTGCACTTGAGTCGTGGCTGATTCAAACCCCATGAGGTAACTCTTGAGCTGCCACCTTGTACAAGGTCATGATTCCAAGTGGATTGTCATTCTCCAGGAGTACGATTTGGAATTTTTCACCCCCAAGAGTAACAAAGCTTTGGCATTAGATGCCTTACCGACATACCTCCCTCCATCATATGTTGCGTCACCGATCACAATCAATATTCTTGTCAAATTGCTATTTGTCACTTCTATGGATGACCTACAGTATGGGGGAATTCTCCTTTATCTGCGCACTCATAAATTTGGTCCCCATTTAAGCCATAAAGATCGTCAGTGCATTCGACACCAAGATGCTCACTATCTCCTCATTGGGGATGTCATGTACTATCGCGGTGTCGATACCATCTTACGCCCTTGCCTCACCCACGATGAGGCTGAAAATTCCTGAATGATTGTCACAGAGGAGCTTGTTGTGGCCAATTCTCTGTTTTTTCCACCGCCCAGAAGATCCTCCATGTCGATTATTTTTTCCCACCATCTTTACTGATTGCATCCATGCAGTCAAACAGTGCCGCAATTGCCATCTCTTTTCCCCAAAAGAAAGGACACATCCCATGCCATTACATCCTGTAGTCATAGTCGGTCCCTTTTGCAAGTGGGAAATTGACTTCATGACTTGTAATCCTACCTTGGTCGGTGATCATAAGAAAATTATTATGGCCGTTGATTATTTTACTAAATGGGTTGAGGCCATGCCTACATTCAATTGTAAGGCTGATACAATGACACGGTTCTTTTTCAACCACATTTCAGTGTCTCCCAGCAGATAGTATCAGATCATGGTTCTCATTTTGAGTACATCGTTTGGAGAGAGCTTTCTTCCTTATTGAATTTTGAGCACCAATACTTCTCTGTATACTACCCTCAGGGAAATGGCCAAGTTGAGGCTGTCAACAAGATCCTCAAAATCATGCTCCAACAGATGGTGGAAAAACATAAATCCAACTGGTGTCATTTTCTCTTTTCATCCCTTTGGTCCTACTGAACATCAACGAAGACCGCCATCAGTTTTACTCCATTTCATTGAGTCCATGGTGTAGAGTCAGTACTTCCCATTGAGTGCCAGATTCTATCACTCCGCCCTTCCATCGAGATTCTCCCTAATACCTCACCATTATAACAATGCCTAATTATGTTAGAACAGACCAATGAGGACAATCCTTCTGCTCTCCAAATGATAGAAGCATCCAAGACTCGGTCAAAGTCCCATTTTGACTCTCGCGTCCACCCTCACACCTTTAGTGAGGGAGATCTATTCCTCATGTATGACCAAGCCAATGATAAGTTAATGAAGGGGAAGTTTGATTCCATGTGTTACAACCCATATGTCATCCATCACTACCTCAGCAAGGGGGCATATAGCCTTGCAAACTCTGACGGCCACCTCTAGAAGAATCCCCGCAATGGGCTCTACCTCAAGAGGTTCTATGCCTAAAGTCACCCACCATGAGTACACTTGTGTTATGGTTTTTCTTTTTTGTTTTAAGTCATTCTTATGACAAGTCTTACAGTTTGTTTCCTTGGTTTCTCTAGATGGATCCTACCTTGCATCACTACGTTAGGTTCGCTGACAAAGCAAGTAGATGGTCTCCTAATCTCGCCTTGAATGCATGTTAAATTTTCATATGCTTAGCTAAGACATCAGTACTTCATTTCATTTTCATAACAAAAGCATATAAACAGGATCACTGGAAGAAAGACAAGCACAACCATACAAAAGGAACACAAAGATTTATCCTGGGAAAACCCTAAATGGAAAAACCCAGCAAAAGCTTCATCAATATAGATGCCCCAAAAAGATAAAATATAAAAGATAAAACCAGTAAGGAGATCAAAGCCTGATCCTCCTCCTTCTCCAGCTACTTCTCTTCTCCACTAATGCACTACACAAGTGACAGTGTGTGTTCCAAATGAAGAGCACTACGCCTCTATTTATATTCATCTATTCACTTAAGTTAACTCAAATGTCATGTAGGCTCGAGTTACACATGTAGGCTCAATTAATCACACTGGGGTGCTAATGACCCACCTTTACAATTAGAGGGGACTGCCTCATGACTCTTATTAGTTCTTCTGATTAGGAGCATCGGGGTACAAAGTAATACAAGTGGTTCTCCCGGTAGGACCATCGGGGACCACAAAGAAATACATATAGAATATTCTTCGAAGTTACAATATTTCAACACTCCCCCTTAATGAGAAGGGTATTCTATAACAACATCAACAACAACAATAATAGGAGAGAGATAGAGGACATCATCAACATCATCAGGGTGATACATCTATAAATCATTGGAAGATTTTCAACATCATGTAGTCTTCATATTCAATCTTTAGCCTTCAGCATCATCAGTACTTTTACTGCTTTGATCAGCAACATCTTCAGCATCTTGACTCTTCAATCAGCAGCAACATATTCAGCACTTTGACCTTTCGATCAACAACATCTTCAGCACTTTGACCTTTCGATCAGCAACATCATCTTCAACACTTTGACCTTTTGATCAGCAACATCATCTTCAACACTTCGACCTTTCGATCAGCAACATCTTCTTCAGCACTTTGGCCTTTCGATCAGCAACAACATCATCATCATACTCTCATCTTTGGATTAGAAACATCATCATGAAAACATCATCAAAATATCAACATCATCATCATCAAAATATCAGCATCAAAATATCATCATCATCACACTCTGATCTTTCATTCAGAATCATCATTATCATCAACCTCTGATCTTTTGATCAGAAACATCATCAACCGAACATCATCATACTCTAACATCAACTCATCATCATATTCTGATCTTTCGATCAGTACGTCATCATCATCATACTTTGATAATACGGCATCATCATCATCAGGATCTCATCATCATCACATTCTGATCTTTCGATCAGAAACATCATCATCATCATCGCATTCTAATATTTCAATCAGAAAACATCATCATCAGCAGCAACATCATAACCATAAGCAACTTCTGATCTTCCGATTAGAAAACATCATCATCATCATATTCTGATCTTTCGATCAAAGAACATAATCATCAGCAACTTCTAATCTTTGGATCAGAGAAACAGCATCATCATCATATTCTGAAATTTCAATCAGAGAATATCATCATCATCAGCAACAGCATCATCATCATATTCTAATATTTCAATCAGAGAACATCATCATCATCAGCAACTTCTGATCTTTCAATCAGAGAAACATCATCATCATCAACAACAGCATCATCATCACATTCTGATCTTTCAATTAGAGAACATCATCATCAAGACAACGTCATCAAAACATCAACATGATCCTTCCTTTGGGAATTAAGGGATTTAGGTCTTTACGGAGTTACCAATGATACTTCCTTTCGGAATTACAGGATTTAGGTCTTTACAGAGTTACTAACGATCCTTCCTTTCAAAATTATGGGATTTAGGTCTTTACAGAGTTACTAACGATCCTTCCTTTCGAAATTACGGGATCAACACATTTGTGGAACTCAAACAATCCTTCCTATTGGAATTACAGGATCAACACATCTGTGGAACTTAGACAATCCTTCCTATTGGAATTACGGGATCAATTCAATGATCCTTCCTTTTGGAATTATGGGATTTAGGTATTTACGAAGTTACTAGCGATCCTTCCTTTAGGAATTATGGGATCAACACAGATGTGGAACTCAGACAATCCTTCCTATTGGAATTACGAGATCAACACATCTGTGGAACTCAGACAATCCTTCCTATTAGAATTACGGGATCAATTCAATGATCCTTCCTTTCGGAATTACGGGATCAACACAGATGTTACAATCCTTCCTCTAGGAATTATGGGATCAACACATGTTCTCAAGTACCAAAGTCACCAAATCAGTTCTGAACCGAAGTTCAAGGATGATACAATCCTACCACATTCACAGGGACCGAGATCTCCAGATACATTTTGAACTGAGGTTCAAGGATGATGCAATCCCACCACTTTCATGGGGGCCGAGACCTCCGGATACATTTTGAACCGAGGTTCAGGGATGATTCAATCCTGCCACATTCAGGGGGGTCGAGACCTCTGGATACATTTTGAACTGAATTTCAGGGATGATGCAATCCCACCACATTCATGAAGATCGAAGTCACCGGATCTATTTTGGACAGATGTCCCAGGATGATACAATCCCTCTTAATTCTCGAGTACCAAGGTCACCGGATCACTTTTGGACAGATGTCCTAGGATGATACAATCCCTCTTCATTCTCGAGGACCTAGGCCACCAGATCACTTTTCGACAAATGTCTCGGGATGATACAATCCCACTACAACATCACTACTCCCCCTTTCAAGGAAGGTCTTTTCGAACAACACCAAGCTTGTCTCGAAAGTGTTCGAACTTTACCCGAGGCAGAGACTTCATTAGTACATCATCATTCAAACCATCACCATCTACATCTTCAGTATGTGAATATTGAACTATCACCATCTCTATCTCCAGTATGTGAACACTGAAAGCATCATCATCTATATCTTCAGTATAGAAATATGGAATCATCATCATCTGCATCTACAGCATGTAAATACTGAAACATAATCATCTGCATCTTATCTCGTATGTAGAAATACCGGATTTCTATGTGTTACAATCGAAACACAGGGTTCTCTGTCATCACAAATCTGGTTATCACATAGAATCATTGTAGTATCCATCTTCAGGTCAAAGAGACCTGATATCAGCTTCTGAAGCCATATGAATTCACAACTTAGCAGAGCAATCTGCTATGTATTTTGCTTCATCCATGCCATCAGAAGCACTGTACTGTTTCCTGCTAAACCAAGAACTCATAGTAGACCCCAAACAAAAGCATCTACCTAATGTGCTTTTCCTGTCTGAGATACTTTCATCCCAATCTGCATCTGTGTAGCCATACAATCTATACTCATGGCTACCATCATAGTATCAACCAAAGTCTATAGTCCCTTTCAAATATCTCATCACATGTTTTGCGGCTACTAGGTGAACCCGTCTTGGTTGAACAAGATATTGACTTAAGGTGTTCACAGCAAAACAAATGTCTGGTCTGGAATTTGTTAAGTACATTAATGACCCAATGATCTGTCTGTAATGAGTCACATCCACTAACTCTGATGAGTCATCAGCTTCAGGTTGGAGTCCATGGGTGTGGCCATGACTTTGCATTCCAACATATCAAATCTTTTCAAACTTTTCACTGCATAATTTCCCTAATTGAGAAAGATTCCTTCATATTTATGGACCTAGGAAATAAAGTATTAGACCAAGGTCTAAATTCTTCAGCAGACTTCTTCTTGCATTCTACAATTTGTTTCTCATTCCCTGTCAGAAATAGGTCATCCACATATAATAACAGGATGCCAGGTTCATCTTTTACAACCTTGAGATAAAGGTTAGGATCGACTTTACTCTTGGCAAATCCCATGCTCATTAGGAAACTATCTATTCTTCCATACCAAGCTCTGGGAGCTTGCTTCAAACCATAGAGGGCCTTCTTCAACTTGCATGCGTGAGTCCATCTGTCTTCAACTTCAAATCCTTGTGACTATTCGATGTAAAACTCTTCCTTAATCATACCATTAAGGAAGGCTTGTCTTTACTTCATCATGAAAGAAACTACAATGATAGTTCTGAAGGAAGTATACCTTGCTTCTTGGAGTAAGTGTCTCTTCAGAATTAATTTCCTCTTTCTAAGAGAAGTCACAAGTCTTTCCTTAATTCTATCAGCAGCATATTTTATTTTACTGATCCATTTGGAAGATACCACGTTCTTTCTTTCTGGTTTGAGTATTATATCCCAAACATCATTTTAGTATCATAACATCTTTCATGAGTTCATCTTGTCAGGTCATCAACATATCCTAGTCTTCTGCATTCAACCTTGAAGGTTGGAACCCACTTTACTCTTGGTAAAGTCTCGATCCATCAGGAAGCTATCCATCATGTCATACCATGTCTAACTCAGATATATTCTGTATTCACTCCCCCTGAAGTGGAGTATCATCTTTACTCTTCATTCTGTACAGGTGGTTCTATGCTTGACATATACTTCCCTTTATGTCTCAAAATCATATCGTATAAATCATTCCCCATGATCAAGTGTTATTCTTTGATCATAGCTTCTTTCATAGCATTCTTTTCTTCATCTTGAGTTATCTCTCATACCCATGGTGGTATTCATCCTTCAAGGTGGATCTACTACTCTCTGAAGCTCTTTCTTCTGTCATGGTGTCTCTGACCCTGGGAGATTCATATTCATGTTTATTGGAGTGAATCTTGAATTGTAATCACTTGTTCTTCGGAACAAGTCTCATCCTTCTTTTCTTGTAGGATGTTGTACAGGACCTTTCCTACACTTCAAATGCACCATTTACATTTACAATTCATCCATGTCTCATGAAAACTTTCTAGATGTCTTCCATCTTTATCATGACATCATTTAGATTGTGCACTAATCCAATATGTCAGCAAAGAGGTTTGATAAGTAGCAATGGAGAGTTGTATGGCACCATGAGCTACTTCCCCATCACAATCATATTAGTAGTATACAGTAATTAATGCAAACAATCTATCAAGCATAACACATCAACTAAATATAATCAAATGCATAACAAAACAATATCATGTAATGACAATTGAATACTTATCTTTTATTCATTTCATGGGTAGACTCCTTCTTGATCCTTCTACTTCATAATCTTCTTCATTCATGACATCATCATTTCTTATCCAAATGATAAGATGGATAAGAGGTTCCTTAAGAATTGAGTTCTTCACATTCCTCATCGCTTGAGGGATATTCTTTGAATGGTGAGAGCTTGATCTTCAATTGCTTCCATCTTATTCTTCTCTTCTTATAAGTCAAGCTTCTTCTTCTTCCCAGAGTCTGTTGAAATTAATTACTTCCTTCTAGCACACATTCCTTGAATGAATGAATTCTATGATCCTAGGAGACCATTCAAGGTGTCTATCACCACTTCTGCATTCTCCAATTCGTCTTCTACCGCTTCAAGATGTTTTGCATTCTGTATCTTCACATTCTTCAACTATTTTCTCAAATCCATCTTCTGATTTATGTTCTTATCTTCAAATATCTTGATCGAGGAATCAAACATATTCGGTGTCTTTAGGGAAGACACTTGTGGTACAATTTGATCTGTGATTGAATCAACAATGATCTTCTTGGCCTTGATCAAGTTCTTCTTGTGTAAGGCTTTGAGCCTCATCTCCTTCTGGAACTGGAACCTCTCTACTCATGAAGGTGTCCAATTCATTTTCTTTAGAAAGATCAAATACTTCCATGCTTGGAAGTTGTCAACTTCACCAAGCTTGTCATCAAGCTGATGTGATATATCACTTTGAAATGAGAACCTCAAATGCAAATAGCAAAAGATTAGATCTTACCGATTTGAGGTGTTCGTCCTGCTTCCGGAGCTGGATGATCTAGGGTTTGTCAAAGAAACCCTAATTTTAAAAACTTGGAATATTTCAGATATTATTGGATAGAAATATATATCTCTTCAAATGGAGTTGTCCAATGTACTCCTTTTCTAAAAACAATGGAGGGAAGCTCCCGGAATAGGAAGCCCTAGTTTTCCAATTTCTTCTGCAGAAATGCATGTTACTATTTCTGTGATATCTCTGAAGTTACAGCCTCTCTATGTCTAAAATATCTCACTGAGGTAACCTCGCATGTACCTGATCCAACACCATAGGTTTCATCAAAATGGGTTTCACCAATTGGGATTTATGATCATTTTCCCAAGGTGACCTGTTACAGGACTGTTCAGAACAGTGAAGTTGTATGGCATTCCATGTGTCACTGGTTCATCTTCAGGTTCTGAAATTTGTACTACAGAAATTAAAGTCCGTGATATTTCTGGAAAATCTTCATTAATTCCATTTGGACCTCTGTATCCAAAGCTATAGCAATTTTCCCTAGGTTTCCTATTTAGGGATGAATTCTGGAAGAGGCTGGAACCCTAACTTGGAGGGATCATAGATCCTATAATATAGCAAATATGAGGCTGAATGTTGGACACAATGTTCATCCAGATTATATATTCAGTCTCCAAAAATTTTAGCTCCTGAACCTTCGCCAATATTGGGATGTAGCAAATATACAAAAACTTAGCAGTTTTAGTATTTAGGGTTTTTCTAGCTCCGGGTCAAACTAGGGTTTGACTTTCTAGAGTTTCACCCAACCAAAAATATTGATCCAGATCTCTAAAATTTGATTTTGATGAGGAGATAAATCCTATGTTGGGCTCACTCAAAAATTCTTCTTCTGCAAGAAGCCCTAATTT
The DNA here is from genome assembly GCA_001517045.1 of Pseudotsuga menziesii. Classification (NCBI taxonomy): domain Eukaryota; kingdom Viridiplantae; phylum Streptophyta; class Pinopsida; order Pinales; family Pinaceae; genus Pseudotsuga; species Pseudotsuga menziesii. Next base: position 165,127 of record LPNX010355794.1, on the reverse strand, counting down.
CCCACACCAAAAACTGAAGATGCTCGGAATCGAATTCCGCTTCGACAGAAAGATGTGCCCTTCAATGGAGAGTCAGCCTAGCCTTCTTTTGCTGATCGATTGTGGAGAGAGAACAAAAAAGTAAGAAGCCCTAGATTTTGTAGTTGCACAATGTCTTCTTTTCAGGGTGGCTCTGATACCCTGTTAACTTTTCATATGCTTAGCTAAGACATCAATACTTCATTTCATTTTCATAACAAAAGCATATAAACAGGATCACTGAAAGATAGACAAGCACAACCATACAAAAGGAACACAAAGATTTATCCTGGGAAAACCCTAAAGGGAAAAACCCAGCAAAATCTTCCTCAATATAGATGCCCCAAAAAGAAAGAAGATAAAAGATGAAACCAGCAAGGATATCAAAGCCTGATCCTCCTCCTTCTCCAGCTACTTCTCTTCTCCACTAATGCGCTACACAAGTGAGAGTGTGTGTTCCAAATTAAGAGCACTACACCTCTATTTATATTCATCTGTTCACTTAAGTTAACTCATATGTCATGTAGGCTCGAGTTAATCATGTAGGCTCGAGTTACACATGTAGGCTCAAGTAATCACACTGGGGTCCTAATGACCCACCTTTACAATTAGAGGGGACTGCCTCATGACTCTTATTAGTTCTTCCGATTAGGAGCATCAGGGTACAAAGTAATACAAGTGGTTCTCCTGGTAGGACCATCGGGGACCACAAAGAAATACATATAGAATATTCTTCAAAGTTACAATATTTCAACAATGCATGGGTTATGTATTCCTCGTCACATGAGTTGATCCATATCGACGAAATGTGTGTTGGTGTTGCTACCAACAACCAAGCTGAGTACGATGGTGTCACTGGTCTCCTGACTACTTCCCTCCACTTGGGTATCTATCACCTTGATGTCTTCCTAGACTCCCAGTTTCTTGTATCCCAGTTGAAAAACTGTTATTGGGTACGTGATTCTTATCTCTTTAGAAATTTCCTGTGCACTAGACATTTGGTTAGACATTTTGAATCCATTACATTCATGCATGTTCTCAAAAGTATCAATAGTGTAGCATACCAAATGGTTAATGACATTTTAGAGTGGCACATCAATCATCGCATATAGGAAATAAAACTGCATCATGCATCATCATATAGTCATGCATACATATGTCATATACATCATATAGGAATCATCATAAAAATGACTCATAAAAAACACATAAAAAATGCATCCACTTTGCATATATATATATCATGTCATAATGTTCAGTAAAAAATGAGAAGCTCAACAAGCTTTCTCAGATGATCATACATATAGTACAAAAATCCCCAAGCACCACTGCATCGGGGGGCAGCATCACTAGCTTCTATTCAGAGTTGTCCTCCTTGTAGTCTGCATCTATGTCCTCCTCATCAGAGTCCTTTTCCTCCTCCATAGGAACATCACCATGTGGCACAGCTCTGACATACTCAGTAGCAACTGCAATCCTCCTCATCAGGGGGATCCACTTTGGAGGAGCATGGTAACACGCAACGATGAGATCATTGTCGAGATACCTCCATCCATCATTAGTAACCCCATCCAGTAAGTGATCAACATTGATTCATAGTGATTCTAGTGCACTATGGCACCTCTTGTGCCCATGAGTAGGTGTATCTAACGCCTCCATTCTACCCCTCCACCTCTGATACCCTACTAGAGGGCATGGCCCAATGTCTGCACATGCACGAAGTATGTCATTAGTATCCATCACACACATAAACTGGATACCACTAAGCTAGTAAAATATATATGAATGCAGCCACATAAAAAATCATGTATATGTACCATCAAGTCCCCAGGCCTGTCCTGGAGGTCAAGTCATATTAGGATCCCCCTCGGTAATCCATAACAGCATACGGATAGTCCTCTATTAGGACTAGTAGTTTCCTCCACTATGCAAAGAGCTCCCAGGTGAAGAATTGACCCACTAATTCACCTCCCTCCCTAATCATCATCTTGCTTCACCTCCTCATGTGAGGCTTGCGAGGTCCTCCCTCACACATCGTCAGATGTGGTCGTAGATTAGGCAGTCGCTCAAAAACAAATGAGCAGAAAACGGAGGGAAAACATAAATCCCCTCCTACTGAACTAGCATGGTTCAACACACGTTGAATCTAATTCAGGTACAACTAGGCCCAACCAAAGTAGGTTCCCCTCATAACACACTTCACCATGTAGAGATGACCTCCTGATATATTGTGCGGTCTCGACGATCCCAATATCCATAGCACCATCGCTGCCACAGCTCGAGTCTCAAGACTCTCAATGTCGCACACCAATATTTACGATGAGTGCACTGATGCAGAGGCATAGCAATTCCTCTCACATAGGTTGTCCAGTGACACCCCATGTGAGAGTTTCAACGCAGTCACGCCCAACACTGGGATTCCAATCAAAAAATAGATGTCAAGGAGCATGATCTTGAACCGCTCCTCTTGCATGATAAAGCACTCTGCCTCCAAGTCCCAAAAGCTCACTAGATTATCCAATAATAGCTTTGTTAAATGCATGAGAGGGATCTAGAAGAACTTCCATAACCCACACCGAGAGAGAAAAACCTGCACTACTGGATGATCATGCACCACCCCTCGAAGGTTCCCAAAATCTTTCTCTCTCCATGCCACCTGAGGCATCCTACACATACACACAGTCCCTGTCAGGTACAATCATGCACAAAAACTCATCCTAGGTTTATTTTCTCTTGTTCAGCCTTTTTTTGTGACCCAAGTCACTCAAAAACCCTGAACAGGAGCGACTAGGTCGCTTCTATCTACCAAATCGGTGCGACCTAGGTTGCACCTGTCTCCCCGATAGGTGCGACCAAGTCACGCTTTTCAGCTTGATATGAGCTCCCTGGGTCATTCCTTTCCCTTGAAAAGTGTGACACAACCCCAAGAACCCTATGAGATCGGCACAGGCCCCAGGATGAGTAATAACATAAAGTAAACCAGTGAAAAAGACGGGTTCGATGATATCTCTTACCTGTAAATCATAGATTGGAAAACTGATGGTCTAGTCAAAAGAAATTAGCAATTGAGTTATAGGGTCCTCCACTTCAACTCAACACTATATAGTGAAAATGACATGTGTCATATGGTCTAGTTCTCCTTCCATGCACCACAGATTCATCTAGAGTCCGTTTGAGACGTCGTTCACACCACCGGGTTTGGTTTTTTTCCCTTTGTCTTTTGCAAGACCCTCATCTCATTCTCTCACTATGATTTTCTGAGCCATTTCCCAAAGGTCACCTCTATTTGCATGCCATCACGCAAATCAACCATTGTATGTATTGGCATGTTCATGAGCCATCCTCTCCATCCATACTGCACAGTTGGCCATATTTTACCGCCATCCATCGTCCTGCAAGGGGGCCCCAATAGTGTTCTACATTTATTCTTCTCATCCATGTTCACAACATAATCCCTTTCCATACATCGAACACTTCCCCCTTGCTTGTTTGACCATTATGGATTTTCCATTAAGCTCTTTTCTGACTCCCAAAATAATGAAAATATTGTCGAGCATGCTTGCTTCCTTTCACGCTCGTTAAATTATTTGGAAGGGAGTCTATGTAGCTTCATTTATCTCCTTTTTTAGACTATATAAACTATTATAATAAAAGGACCACCATGGCACATTCAAGTCAAGAACACTTCCCTTTGTATCCTTTTATGCTTTATCGAGTATTGGGACCGTAATTTATGAAAAAACTCATCATAGGTTGTCTTTAAGCTATTTTCCTTCCTTCTCATCAGAAAATATTATCGAGCAAACTTGGTTTTCTTCATGGTCGTAAAAGTATTTGAACAACCGTCTAGTTAGTATAGGTTTAACTTTTTTCGACCTAGTTAGACTACCAACGATAAATAAGTTTTCCTTGCCTAAAGGTTGGGAGAGCTCTCCTTTGTATACTTTTATCCTTTTTCATGCTTAGGAGACTATTAACAAAAATGAGACCACACTAGAGTATTCTTCCTGTTTTTAGACTCTCTAAAATGAAAACACCATCGAGCATTTACTTTCTTGGCCCCGCTAAAAATCCACGAGATCATGTCATATCGAGCTTACTTCTATCCCTTCTTCGTGCTCCTTAAACTATGAAGAAGGCCCAAACGATGTCTTTAGGCACCACCACATATGATATCTATGGAAATTGAACCCAGGTGTTAGAACAATTACACTCACAACAATTGCCAATTACACATGCAAATTACTCACAAAGGAGACTGAATAATGGAGCAGAACACTAATCTGTATTGAATAAGTGTACAATAGCCAACACTGTGAAGTCATAGGCTTCCATAATAAATAATTACATGAGGTATTTGAATTCATGAAGATTCCATTCGAATCTATTCAAAAGCAGGCTTCTAAATCTAAGCAAATCCCTCATAGGTGCATAAAGGAGTTTCCAAAACTGTCTAGGAGCTCACGAATTGGAAAAATAAATTAGACAAGATAATAGTGGATGGAAATACAACTCATACATGCTTTTCATAGGAGAAAAGAGTGGAGTATGTGGAGGACAAAAAACAAGTTAACTTCACCTAGTCAAACTTTCCCAATTGCCTTAAAACACTGAAAAAGCAGGAAATAAAGCAGAAAAAGAAGACATGCTCTAGGGAGGCCAGGAATAAAGAAGATTTGATTCCAGGAGGTTTCCCAAGCACTCCATGACTCAAATTATAAAGTTTTACCACTATGGATGTGTAGATGACAACTTGCATAAGGTGGAATATGGAAACTAGGCAAATAAGACAAAAATGGATTAATTAATGTCTAAGGTAGATAAATATGGGTTGATTATTCTAACACCCCCCCTTAAGCCTGAATTATGAGTAATATATCAGAAAATTATAGGGCCTAGTAACAAGGTTTAGTCACCCTTTACATACTACATGTCCATTTAACCAAGGAAAGAGGCAAAAACCCAGTGGGAAAGTCCTCCCTTAAACATGGACTGTAAAACAAAATTTGGAAATCTTGTCATCACGCATGCTTCACAGCATGATCAGCAATCCCCCGCAGTGATTTGAGATTTCTGAATGTCTTCTCACAAAAAACTTTGGTGAAGATATCAGCTACTTGTTCTGAAGATGAACAGAAGAGTAGGTGAATGGTGCCATCATGCACAAGCTGTCTGATGTAGTGCATATGGATCTCAATGTGTTTGGTTCTCTGCTTTTGAACTAGATCATTGTAGATTCTAATGGTACTCTAATTATCATAGTAGATAGTATTTGAGTATTCTGATTCGAATCCACACTCTCCAAGTAACCCCTGCAGCCATAAACATTGAGTTGTTGCATTTACAACTCCTCTGTACTCTGCTTCTGTAGATGAGAGTGCAATGGCACTCTGTTTCTTTCTTGACCAGATGATTGGCCATTCTGTAAGCATGAACACATATCCTGATTTTGACTTTCAATCTGTGTTGTCACCTTCCCAATAACTGTCAGTAAACCCAATCAAATCAAGATCAGATTTAGCTTTATAGAAGATCCCATGTGTCCTTGTTCCCTGAACAAAGTTAAGGATCCTTTTGGCTACTTTCCAATGGATCTCATGAGGCTGATCCATGTATCTAGAAGCCACACTTACTGCATAATAAATATCAGTTCTAGTATGTGTAAGATACAACAAACATCCAATCAATTGCCTATACAGTGTATTGTTTACCAAAGGTGAAGAATCAGCTTCTTCAAGCTTCACTCCTAAAAGGAAAGGAGTCTTGCTTGGCTTGAAATCCTTCATTTTGAATTTTTTCAGAAAATCCAAGGCATAATTGTACTGTTGCACCTTTATTCCAGCTTTGTTTTGAGCAATCTCAAGCCCCAATAATTGGCTCAATAGCCCCAAATCTGTCATGGAGAAGGCATGGTTCATTGCATCCTTCAAGGAAGCAATTTCATCCTTTGAGCTTCCTGTAATTAGAAGGTCATCAACATATAAAACAATGATCATTAATGAACCATTAATCAGCTTCAAATATACATTTGGATCTGATTTGCATCGAAAAAAATTCAGTGATAGCAGAAAGCTATCAATCTTGGCATACCAAGCCCTGGGGGCTTGCTTAAGCCCATACAATGACTTCTTTAGCCTGCACACAAGAGATGGGTTAGTATCAAATCCTTGAGGCTGCTGCATGTATATCTCTTTAGTGATATCTCCATTCAGGGAAGCACACTTCACATCCATGTGATGTACTTCCCATTGCTTTGAAGCTACAATGGCTAAGGCTAGCCTGATGGAGTCCATCTTTGCCACTGGTGCAAAGGTCTCATTGTAGTCTATGCCATGAACCTGTGAGTAGCCCTTGGCTACCAATATGTTATTGTACTTCATAGGTGAACCATCAGCAGCAAATTTGGTCTTGTACACCCACTTACACTGAACTAGCTTCCTCCCTGGGGGAAGATCAACCAACTCCCAAGTGTTGCTCTTCTGGAGTGAGCTGAACTCTTCCTTCATGGATGCTTGCCATCTTGGATCTTCTGCTGCATCTTCATATGTCTGAGGATCTAATTCAACCATCAGATAGCATTTCTCAACAAACATAGGATCTTTCATGCATAGAGCACTCTCAAATTGAGATCTAGTCCTCTTAGGGTCATTAGGATTTCCAGCTAGTTCTACAGCTGCATGAATGGTCTTGGATGCCCATTTTTTCCTTGTAGGGATGTTAGGATCTACAATAAAATCAGCATTATCAGACATATCAGAATCAGCATGTTCAACTATCTATTCACTTACATTCAGAGGTTTTGGTGGTGAAGAGGATTCTCCAACTTCCACTGCTGCTAGGGGTTCTTCTTGAAACTGAACACACCTTTCAATGAAGGATTTGTTTTTGCTCAAATTGATCAGCTTGTACCCTTTTGAATCTTCAGAGTACCAAACAAATAGACACTTTTGGCTTTGGGGCTGCAAATCCTTTCTCTTTTCTGTTGGAATTCTAGCCCAAGCCCTTGAGCCAAAAATCCTGAAATGGGTCACATCTAGCTTGTGCCCACTCCATGCTTCGAAAGGAGTCATACCATAAAGATGTTTATGAGGAACCCTATTCTGGATATAGGCTGCATAGTTTATAGCTTCGGCCCAGTACTTTGGTGGAAAATTCTTAGCCTCCATCATGCATGTTGCCATCTCTTTCAGTGATCTGTTCTTCCTCTCAACAACACCATTCTGCTGTGGTGTGTAAGGGATAGAATGCTGCATCTGAATACCTGCATCTGCACAATATTGAATAAAATTATACTTGACATACTCACCACCATTTTCATATCTGAGGACCTTGAGTTTCCTCCCAGACCGGTTTTCAACCAAAGCCTTAAAGACTTTGAAGAGGCCAAAAACTTCAGACTTGTGTTTCAGGAAGTAAACCCAGCAATACCTGGAAAAGTCATCTATGAAAGTAAATGCATATTTGTCCTGACTCATTGACATATGAGGGAATGGGCCAGCAACATCACTGTGGATCAACTCAAGAGGTGCAGAGTTTCTCTCATGACTAGCTCTCTCAAATTTATGCTCTGGGTGTTTTCCTAGGATGCAACCTTGACAGACTCCTTTGGAAAATTTAATCTTTGGTAACCCTATGACCATTTCTTTTTCACTAAGATCAAAAATATACTTGTAATTTAGGTGGCCAAATCGTTCATGCCAAATCTTGCTTGCCTCATTAGCATGAATCAGAAGAGCAGAGGGGTTTGAGTAGGGTAGGAAGTGTGAGAACATGTATACCTTCGAAGTATGATTTGCAACTCCTTTTGCAATGACTTTACCACTTGAGATCTCTGTGATCTCAACTTCATCAGGGGAGAATATGACCTTCTTTGGAGACCCTGTGTGGGTCATCTGATACACTGATAAGAGGTTAGAGGCAAGACCTAGAACATACAACACATTGCTAAACTTACCATGATCAAGATCAATCCTCCCTTTGCCCAAACTTTCAGTGAGAGAGTCATCTCCCGGTACTATTGGTGGACCTTTCGACATGTCAAGTGAGGTGAATTCCTCCTTGTTCAAAACCATATGTCTTGAAGCTCCAGAATCAATGATGAAACTAGGTGAGCTTGTTGTGCCAACAACCAATGCATGAACTCTCTCTCTGTCTTCTGAATTTGATCCTCCTTCCCTCTTCTTTGGGCTGTCTAGAAGGGAGATGCCATTCTTCTCCAGGAGTTGGGTCAGCATGTCTATTTGCTTCTTCATGCAGGAGCTCTCAGAATGATTTTCCTTACTGCAGTATGCGCACTTGCTCATTTCTCCTTTGTTTTTCTTCTTCTGGTAGTTCTTCTTGGAACCTTGAGGCTCCTCCGGAGACTTGTTCTTTTCTCTCTTTTGCTCAGGTGGATTTTTAGCTTTCTTCTTGCTTTTTGAATCCACCCTCGAATCTCCAGCAACCAGAGCTTGGTCTTTGGATGATTTGATGGTGCCCATCATCACCAATTTATCTTGTTCTTGTGTGAGAGATTCCATGAAATCTGCAAGGCTAGGCATATTCTAGGCTCGAGCTGTCAACTTTATGGCATAGAAGGTCGAAAAAAACAATGAATAGTTAGGGCCAAACTTCGAGAGTATGGCCAAGACCAGATGATCATCCTTCTTTTCGATCCCACATTGTTTTAGCTGCAAAACAAGTGCTTTAAACTTGGAAAAATAGAGTTGCAGGGATTCAAAGCTATTGGGACTCAAGGAGATCAATTCATTTTCAATTTGATGTCCCCTCATCTCATCTGTCTTTCCAAAAATATCAACAATATTCTCCCATACTTCATTCAGTGATGTGAATCCATCAAGATGGAAAAGGAGGTCTCTAGATATACTCAGACACAAGAGACCATAGGCCTCATCCCTCCTGTTGTGCTATTTTATTTTCTCTACAGCTGCATTGGGCTCTTCTTTTGTTGCCATAGTCACTCTGTAGAGGCCTTTCACTCTCAACAGTATCTCCATCTCTTCTTTCCATTCAAAGAAATTAAATGGATTCAAGATGATCTTCTGAGATTGATCCATAGCTCAGAAATTGTCCCGTCAGTCAGTAGAATGCTCCCAGTCAATGATGTTGAACCTACAAAACAAATTAGAAGAGAGAAATTGATCTACAAAGGCTTTGATACCATGTAGAAATTGAACCCATGTGTTAGAACAATTACACTCACAACAATTGCCAATTACACATGCAAATTACTCACAAAGGAGACTGAATAATGGAGCAGAACACTAATCTATATTGAATAAGTGTACAATAGCCAACCCTGTGAAGTCATAGGCTACCATAATAAATAATTACATGAGGTATTCAAATGCATGAATATTCCATTTGAATTTAGTCAAAAGAAAGCTTACTAAATCTAAGCAAATCCCCCATAGGTGCATAAAGCAGTTTCCAAAACTGTCTAGGAGCTCACGAATTGGAAAAATCAATTAGCCAAGATAATAGTGGATGGAAGGAAGACTCATACATGCTTTTCATTGGAGAAAATAGTGGAGGATGTGGAGGACAAAAAACAAGTTAACTTCACCTAGTCAAACTTTCCCAAATGCCTTAAAACACTGAAAAAGCAGGCAATAAAGCAGAAAAAGCAGACATGTGCTAGGGAGGCCAGGAATAAAGTAGATTTGATTCCAGGAGGTTTCCCAAGCACTCCATGACTCAAAATTAGCAAGTTTGACCACTATGGATGTGTAGATGACAACTTGCATAAGGTGGAATATGGAAACTAGGCAAATAAGAAAAAAATGGATTAATTAATGTCTAAGGTAGCTAACTATGGGTTGATTATTCTAACAATATCATAGCATGGAAGCTTCCCCCCATTGGGTCACCTTTGTTTAGAGTATTTTGTGATGATTCGTCCTTTGATCCCCTAGGTAAATTTCTGTGTACCTTATGATTGTGTGTGTTTCAGTGTTCCTCTTTGTTGTTACTATGAAAATGTATTAAATGCTAATTGAGTTAGGAATTAAACTATGACAACATAGAAAAATTAACACAATGGGCATCAAGAATCATTGCAAATGAGTCCATTTGAAGCATTGTATTGAAAATGATCCATAATTCTAGTGAATTGTGATAGTCCAGTGAACAAGGTAGTGGTTGGGAAAAAAATGCTCAAGGAAATGGAATAAAAAATTGTTAAGATTAGGAAGAATTTAAGGGAATCGCAAGACAGGAAAAAAATTTATGCAAATTTGAAAAGAGTGCACAAGGAATTTAAAATTAGGGATCATGTTAACACTAAAAAGTGTTCACCTAGCTCTCCATGGTCTAAACCATATACATACATCATATTCCCACCATATTTCCCTTACTTTTTACCTTCATAATTGTATTTCCACAAAAAATGGTCTAAAACATCATTATTATTTCCCACAAATGAAGGGATGATGAGCATTTATTATGGTTTATGCTCACTCTCTCCCAAAAAGGGTTAAAAAACCATAAAAAGGGGTCAAAAACCCTAAAAATGAGAGGGTAAAAAAACCATAGATAAATACCATGGCTCATCACCTTAGGCCAAAAACCCTAGGACCATACTATAAATACATTGTGAAGCACTCTCCCAAAACACTTTTTCATTCACTTGTGGTTACGTTGTGCCATTTTGCTCTCAGATATACCACATACTTTCTTGTCATTATTCCCCTTGCCACTCCATTTTCCACGGTGTACATTGTTATTTCTCTGTACCCACTTTGGATCCATCCCCCGTTTGACAACTATCCATGGAGACAATTGGAGAACCAACCAATGGAGTTGTGGAACCACTTCCGAGAATGGCTATGGTGGCCCATCTTGCAAGAGAAAGGTTTGTTTATTTTTTGTTTCTTGCACTAGCTTAGTTGATATACATGTTAAACCCCTAAAAATATTTGCTTTCGTTTGTTATCGGTGTTTCTATAGTTGTTAGTTTTCTATTATTCCATTGAACTCTTCCTTCTGCTCTGGACAATCTAAGGTTGGTGCATCTGCACATAATAAGCGAGAAATCCCCATTACTGATCACTTTTATTTAATATTAAATCCAAGGAAAATTTCTCTAAAATTAGGAATTTGTGCCAAGTTAGAACCAAGATATTGTGGGCCATTTGAAGTCCTTGATAGGATAGGACCAGTTGCATATAGGATTGTATTGCTTGATAACATGAGAGTTCATAATGTTTTACATGTTTATTTGCTTAATCATTATGTATATGATCCTAGTCACATAATTGAATGGAATGTGATATAGTTGGAACCCAAGGGAGAGTTCCAAGTGGATCCTATGAACATCCTTGATAAGTGATGCAGGAGAATCTTGCTATCCATCCAAGTATAAGTCGAATGTTTACACCAGACCTAGAAGGGGTCCTCATTTCCTAAATTAATAGTCTTTGAACTATTATATTGTAAATAAACCTATGCTTAAATGTTATTCTAGATGGATGATGAGTCATTTAGGTGAGTCGCTAGGTGAATGAATGAGTCATAGAATCAAAGCGTGAGTCATGCAACAAATCCCTCATCTAATGGCAGCGAGTCATAGGATAGGCTTAAGAGTTTTCCTTAATTAGAATTAGTTAGTAGATTTTTGAGTGTATTGAGGATATTAACTAGAATTGGTTCATGAATCCTGTTGTATATATTATGTAATCCTTTGAGGCAATAATATGTATGCAAACAACGTTAATATGTCTAAGGAGTAGTCAAACAATGTAAATTTGGATAAGAGGTGGCCAATAAAGGAGAAATCAGGCCAAGGAAAGATAGTTGGTCATGGTTATACCATACTTAAGAGGAGTAAAATGCAGGTTCTAAGATAATTGTGAATGTACAGATTCCTTATATTGAATAAAGGAAATCCTATTTTGGCATATCTATGTGTAAATGCAGTTCTTTCTTAATGTATGAACATATGAATTGAATGATTGATAATATTTGTTAATGGTTAATAGATCTATGTACTGTATTCTGTAAATTAGGTATTTTGAGGTTACAGAAGACGTCTAAGCGATCCTTGTGTACAGTTGCTTCAGTAACTAATATGTTATTGTGTAAACTCTTGGATCGATGCCTGTATGAGAAAATTTGTAGATTTGCATGAAGGATGAAGCTATAGAAGCTATGGAAAGATCCAACGAAGAAGATCAAATCTAAAAGAAGGTAGATCGATTTGATTGATCGATCTTCTGATCAATCAACACAAGATTGCAAAGAGCACATTCAATTCATTCGAAAGATATTGGATGATCCAAATTAAAGGATAAAAGATGAATCAACGGTGGGAAAACATTCATGAAGTGAACCTGTACTGGAAATAAGTGATCTACAAAGTAAAATGAAGTTCTACACTTGATCAGAGATCAATGGCCAGGAAACATTCTGCAAGAGATCTATGGTTCTTAGGAATTGTGGAAAGAGACTTGCGGGAGGAAAATTGCGGAAGCCCATTTTTGGAAAAAGTGGGAAGGTGTATCCACAATCCGCAATTTTATTGTGGAAAGGACCATTTCAACCGCATGATTGTGGAAGTCAGTTTTGGAAAACTAGGGATTGCATACCTACAACCGACAATCCACAATTTCGGAGAGGAGCTTGCGGAAAGACTAAGGTTGCAGAAGCAAGATTTTGGAAATCCTTCTTGTGGAAAGAAAATTACAGAAAAATCAATTGCGGAATCGAGTTTTCAGAATAACAGTTGTGTACCGAATTATTTGAGGCTAATTTAGACATGTAGAAGAAATATTTGGTCAAGAAGGCAAAATTAAAGGTTTTCTAAATGTAGAGCTAGCTAAATCCTTGGGAAAGTAGTTGGGATATGGCAATTTGGGGTTACCTCCTACATCAATAAGAAGGTGACATTGCTCTGAAACTGATCCATCAGACATGTAAAGGTGCAACAGAAGAACCTTGGTCATGATGAGGCTACATGGGAGTTAGAGGATTCCATGAAAGAGGCATGCCTATTTTTTTTAAAGTTTTGAGAACATCGAGGACGATGTTGTTTTAAGAGGGAGGGGAATTTAATACCCCCATTCTGACCCTTAGAATGCATTGGACTTATATTTAAATATTGTGTATACACAATGTATGAAATCCTAGTGTGGAGCTCAAAGCCAAGGCCCCCTGCTAGTGAATGCTCAAATTTTAAAAAGGCAAGTATTTTATATTTTGCTAGCCATGTTCTAGTAATCCATGGAAAAATGTAAAGTCATGTAAATATGTATAATGCAATAAAAATACTAAGAGATGGATATGGAAGAAACTAAAATGAGAGGGGAAATGTGTATCAACTAGGGAGAGGTGAGGGGTTATGGGATTGAACACTGTGTTTACAAATGTCATCTTGAGAACCCATCTTGAATTTCCTTGTTGACATTTATATATGTTGTAAGATGGTGGCTAAGAAAGCAACTCCTAAAATTACGGGTGCATGGCCAACCCAGAAATTCATATGGATGGGTATGGACATGGTTTAGTTGATCCACAAGTCATTATTACTCATGGTAATTCATTTTCTATCCTCCCCATTCCATTTTTGAACAATTAGAGATCAATTTCCAGCATGTTATGCATTCCCAATAGTAAAATTCGTAGAAATCGCAACTTTGAAAGAACCCATGTTTTTAAGTGTAAAAAATGCCTAAAAATTTAAGGGAGGAGTGAAATACAATGGGGAATCCATAGATACAAATCCAAGGGAAATTGTGAGAGTAGTAACTGCTTGAAAATGCATAGGGAGACGCAGATTTACCAGCCTTAAAGTTGAATTTCATAATTCACTATGGAATGAAGTGGGAGAGATTTCATAGGTTGGAATTTATTAATAAATATAGTGAAGGAAAGAATCTATAAAGGGTTGGAATCTTGGACTTTTCTATTCCCACCCTAAAGAACACTGGAAGGAAGGGGCGCCTGAGGGACTGCATAGAAAAGAACTAGGGTCCTTTCCTTGTGTTGGGTGTGGTAGGTATTGTGGATGTTAAGGATGTCTGAAGCCAAATTGAGATGCCTATAGATTTGTGGTTGAGCTCATTGTCTTAGCTATATCCTTCTGTGACTCCCTACTTTCTTGACAAACCTAGCTGTGTGATGGCTTAGCATGAGTTCTTCTACCTATGGCTATCAGTGGGCCTGAGTAGTTTCTCCTTAGTGCATACGTATCCCAACTTGGGGGTGGTCTCTTAGATGAAATAATATACACCATACAGAGACCTACGGTTGGATGGAATGTTGCACTTCCATAGCCAATTGCTCAAGTGATTTCAATAAAAAGATAAGTGTTCTATGTTGTCTCTGTTTTTTCTTAATTTATGTGTTATGAATGAATTTTCATTGTGTTAAATTGAATGAGCTAACCCAACATTAATTGTTCAATGAGATTCCTGTGAAAAGCATGAAAATAATTTCATTGTTGTCCATGGTTTTATTATTATTCACGAGGAGTATGCTAGTATAAACATGATGTGTGTGTGCATTGATAGAGTTTAATTATGTTGTGTATGTTAAATATGAATTGTGCATGCATTTAGTTGTTCATGAATTTCATAGTATGACATTGGAGGCACCCCTTGTATCGCTCATGTTCCCTTTGTGGGTTGGATTGATGGGAGGGACATGACATCGCACGATGGGATAATCATAGGCATGCATTCTAAGTTGGTCCCGATTAGTGGTACCAATCCATTAAGGAGGCCATATATTTTACTACATGGATCTCTAGGGGAGGTGAGGAATTTCCTTAGTTCCTTGAGGTCCTAGTTGGAGTTTTAGAATCATCTCAACTAGTATATGTTTAGAGGTATGTTTATCCCAATATCCTCAATATTGCTTAATTTCAAGTCAGCGGTGGGAAGCTCTCCATTGTTGCTTATGGTAGAGAGTATGTTAGGTACCTTTATTTGTTAATGGAGACCATCACACACATCACCAATTATGGGAAGTGCATTTGCTTCCCTCTATTATATTATGTTGATTCTTTATTGTAGACACCTAGATGGATTAGGTGGTATGCTATTTGTTTATGATATTTTTGTTATACTCTTAGTCGATGTTGTGCATAGATTAGCGGGAGGGAAAATTTCCCTTTCAGTTCAGAGTTGTTTTGTTTATTTTTTAAGATATTTTTGGCCACAAGGACATATTTTAACCGACACCCTCCTATGTTGATGACATATGTGTGTATGCACATGTGGGGGCACATGATATCCAAGAGCGGGAAACTTGACTTTCCGACAAGGATCACCATGGATGTGATTGAGATGTGGGAAGTGAGGACCCACCTAGGTTAGACATGGCTCCATATACATATCCTGGCTTAGATTGGAGTGGGTTTCCCAACATATTATTCACTGGTGACAAGCCAACATTAGATATAGGTAAATTCAATGTTATGTTTAAATTAATATAGTTGCATTTTATTATTTTTATACTTAATGCAAAAGAAATTTATTTTGAATTTTTATATTAGAATAATGTTTAATGAAATTGTCTAATTATTATTGTGTATTGTATATTTTCCAAATGTTGGGAATTTGACGGCAGTGTGCTTCCTCCTTCGGTTTAGGAAGAGGAGGATATGGATTTGGATTTGGATGAATCTCATCTAGAGGCACACCATTTATTCATACCTGGCCTTTGATGCAGGACAGATGAGAGGTTCAGAAACTACATTGTAGATAGTTTGTCTATGATGTTGCAAGACCGAGGGGTTTGTCTTGTACAATTGAGGTACATTATCAGGGACCCTCACCATGCATAGCTATGGAGGATGCTTCCTTGCGATATGAGGAACTTGATGCAGTACATTTTTTGTGCTTGTGATATTTTAAATGGTATCCATAATATTATTTCATAGTCAGACTAGGGCAGAGATCCTCCACTGACTGGTCCACCTCCTTATACACCAACTTCTTTGACTAGGGGTGTAGCCTCCACATACAATGCACCTTATCCTCATCCTACAACTCCTCCCCCTCCACCTTCGACATCTCATCCACCTCCTCCTCCTCCACCTTCAACGTCTCATACACCTCCTCCTCCACCATGTCCTTCTCCTCCACCTCCTTCAACAACCTCTATTCCTCTAATCCTACTCGACCTCCCCAATCTCGATCATACATAATCATCTCCTCTACTCTTTCTCGACCAACCCTTTGGTCCTACTCATCACCCCAATGATCCACCAGTTCCTACTTCACCCATTTCTATTTTAGAAATGATCAAAGAGGGTCGTACACTTCGTCTTGATGGACCTCTCCCTCCTTCTCTCAAAGCTCTTTTTCTTTCTGGTATAGGTACTGATACCTTTGGATCTACTAGCATAGGTGCTGATAGAGCCTTTGTCTCTATTGATGGAGGTGATGATGCATCTAGATATGGTCGGAGAGATACTGATGATTCCTCTGTTGGTGGAGGTGTAGCAAATATGTCATAGAAATTATTGCATTGTAGATATATTATTATATTTGGCATATTGTATCATGAATTTGATGTTTTATATGCTCATATCTATATTTATACTGCACTTTTTCAATTTTATGTTGATGTTGATGTTTATGTTGATGTTTATGTATGTGGTAAAAATGATGATCATGGAATGTTAATTATGTTTACGTGTATTATTAGTTATGTTTGTTAGATGGTGTTTAAATATGTTAGTTGTACATGTTACATGAATATGTGACGTAATGTTTATGATGTTATGTTCATGGTTATTTTAGGTTTTATGTTAATGATGGTATATATGATGGTGTTTATTTTAATGTTTATTAGATGCTGATAATGATAATAACTATATGCTTATGTTTATGTCATGAAAAACGATGATGATGCATTTACATTATTGTTAAAACTTATGGTTATGTTTATGTTTATGTTTATGATGTCATGATCATGATGTTTATATTTGTTAAGTGTTGAAAATGATGATGATCGTATGCTTATGTCCTAAAAGAACTTTATACTATTGGAAATCACGTGGGTCTTTAAATCACTAATTTTTTTATTTACTCGACAAAAACATCACAATTTGCATTGTAAATTTTGGATGAATTTGTGGAAACTCTATGATTTATGATTGTTGTATAGTTGGTCATAGTATCACATATATAATTTTTTATAGTTTGTCATAGTATTATGTTTATGTAATAATTGTTGTTATATTTGGTGTTTATATTGTTCTTATCTAATTTTTATGGATATTATAATTTACTATAATTTTCTTAATAATGTAGTAATATTTGTCATAATACTATACTTATATAATAATATATTTATTTTGTTGCAACTATATGTTGAGAGTTATAGAAAAATATATAATATGATTTTTAATAAGTAAATTAACTCTTCATAATATAATGTTGTGTATAACTTAATTATATATTCAAATGATAAAAACAAATGAATCGTGTTTAATTTTTAAGTCTAATTGCCAAACATCATAACAAAGGGTCAAGTCTTACCATGTAATATTATTATAATATATGAATATGAACACGACAAAAAAATGTAAATATGAACATCAATATGACCTATCAATGTATCATTCAAATTTTTGATTTTTTTTACAATAAATCACTTTACAATGACAAATATCAAATCTCTAATAAGAAGAAAGACAAATACTTAATTACAAGAACAACATTTTTTTCTCAACTGTAAACCCAAAAGTTGCATTCTCCAAATAAATTATTATTAATCACAATGATATTCATTATATAATATAACTTTACTACCACATTCAAGGAACATATTTTATACCCTCTAAAAATGAGGTTTAAATCTAACTAGTTTTCAAAGAATTGCATTTAATTATTGATGTAACATTACTTTGTTAATGTTATTATTTTTGAAAAATTGTTGTAATGATAATTATGATAATTATAATGATGATTAATGTCCACTAATACCAACTTTGGTCTATTAGAACTTAAGAAGGATAATACTTGGTTTACCTTAAAATCATGTTCCTGTGCTCAAAAAGCATTCCAAGAATATTTCCAATCTCACTGTAGTTTTAGCAAGTTAGGAGGTTATAAAGGTTTGTATTGGATCAAATACTATGAAACTTAGATTTAATGTGGCTGTAAGCAACACACTCTAAGAGAAAGTGATTTTCATCCTCAATGCTCATAGACTCACACAAATGGAAAACCCTTTCCACCCATGGAGTTTTAGGAATAGACTAACGCCCTGTTTTGCTAATGTTATTATTTGCAAATTTTATTTAATAACATTAGAATATTTTCAAATTGAATAATAATCTTAAAACTATGCAAGATTTAAGATAATAAATATTCATGTAATTTGAGTTTGTCAATGAATATATGTACTTTCTTAAATAGTATAGATTCACATCAGCTATATAAATTATTAGATTAACATAGGATTATGTATTATAAATTTACATTAATTAATAAAATCTAAATCATTATTATTATTATTATTATTATTATTATTATTATTATATATATATATATATGAAATACTTTTAATGAAATATACAACCATGACTTTAATTTACAAAACTACGTGCCTATTTACAAACCATAAAATAAGTGAATAAATATCAAGCATACATCTAATTTGTTAACTGCTTCATATAAATCCTTATTGTCTCAACCAGTTCTAAGATGAAGTTTAACCTCCTAGAAATATAGAGATGCATAAATTTAATCCAACTTAATTAATATAACATATTTAATTAGTTTATTACAAATGGAAAAGAAGATTATATCTTAAAGCCATTTTTTTCTCCTAAAGAAGATTCCATACCTACACCTTCATCCTTAAATCCGTTTTTTCTCTTTTTCCATTCAAAAACATTTGCAAACATTATAACAAAAGTGTCATAAATTAATGCAATTATAATTATCAGCATTATAATTTATAGCACAAAAATCATGAAATACAAACATTCAAATATTGATGGAGAAATTAGAGACCACCTTAAAAAAATTTGTAAATTGCATTGTTATCAAAGCCATAAATTAAGTCATTGTACAGCACATTAGTTTTTCTTGTAAATTACATTGTTATGAAGGCCATAAATTAAGTCATTGTTACCACGGCCATAAATTAATTGAACTTAATCGAATCATATAATAAAAAAATATTACATTTATCTAACATAATGCCATAAATTAATTAAATTATAATTCTTAACATTATTCATAACAAAAACATCATAAAATACAAGCATTATTGCAATATTAATATAGAAATTAGAGAATACCTTCAACCCCATAAGAATATGTTAGACTTTACTTTCACAAAAATAAAATTGAATCATGTACGAAGTTGTTTTCATGGTGTATTTATATGTATACACAATACATAATAAGAGTAATTTGGACAATGACATACAATCATAAATTACTTCAAAGACATAAACCATATTTCACATCATATTGGTTGTTAGCCAACTGAAATTTTTTAAACACTCCATCCAGTAATCAACTTTCCATTTCCACCATCATAACATGAAAAACAAATAATATAATTAGACAATCAAAGATAACAATAACAAAATGATATCTCAATATGTAAATGATGAACTAAAACATGTGCATATCACTCTTCGTTGTCATAAGCCTCATTATCTTCCTCGGTTGGAATGCTAACACTGTTGTTCTCAAAAACATGTTTAGATATAGGGTTGTGTCTTAATATGAACCATCATTCTCTATCCAACACATATGGGTAAAAGAGCACTTGGTTGTAGTGTTTTGGTAAAACATAAGGCTCCCCACATCTATCTAGAGTTGATACATATCAACCCACTATCATGATCTTCCTTTACATTATTTCTGTTTAATGTGGCCCACCACCTGCACCTAGAAATGACACATTGGAAAGACGAGAAGTACACTTGAATGATCTCTTGTATCTTTCCAACATAACCCAGCATCCCTCCTATCATGTTTCGATCATGGTGGCTAGCACGACTAGATTGGTCCAACTCAACTTCCACTCCACAGTCTTGTGTAACATTCCCATCCTTAGCGTCCTCGGTCCAAAAATGATGTCATTAATCCCACATAGATGGGAACAAATGAACTTGTAAGAAAAGTTAACAAAAGATGGTGTCATATGTCTAATACCGTAGCATTAATATATTAAATATATATGTTATAATTCAAAGTTGCATTATAATGTTAGAAATGTACTTAAATACTTTATTATTGAGTTTTTGCAATTGATATCAATGTTTAGTGCATCCTCCTCTTCAGGAGGGTAACGAATAGATGCACCATATTTCTCTCTGACTTGGTTTTCAACCCAAGTGTTGGGACAGATCATTGGCATATTTTCTTTTAAATGATCTGGAAAAGGAATGTTTTTACCATGCAACTACCTAAATTATTTTATGTCAATGTCTTATTTCCTCCTCTTCTCTTCATACAATGTGACCCACGAGTGTGTTGCCTCTACATTGTAAAGAATGAATTTATTGATTGCATCAAATTCTAAATTTGTTGTTGTATTCATGGAAACAAAACCACATTCAGTGCGCATGGGATGAAATCTAGATTTTGAATTTTGTTATGAATAATTACTATGTGCAAATGTGAAAATCAAAATATAAGTGACTTACTCCTTATCATGTGCCTTTTTCCTTTTGATTCTAGTAACTCCCCTTCCCTTTTGTCCTCATCGCATTCATCATCCCAAATCAATGTGTTTGGTGTGTGGTTGATTTTCTTGATGTACTCACTAGCATAATAGAACAACTAATATACTATGTACCCCTCTTCCATAGACCCCTAGGGTTTTGCCCTCTTTCGAACAAACCCCTTTAATTTTTTCATGTACCTATCCAAGAATAAAATCTAGTGACATGACACCACCCTGACCAATTCAACTTCATCGACTAGGTGAATTAGAGGATGAATATGCAAGTTCATGAAACTCAATGAAAATTCCTTCTCAAACATACAAATAGTCTTTATTATCTCTTGAAGCCACCGGGGAACACTGGAAATGTAAATCTCCTTTGATGTGATCCGTTGTACAAACGTAGATAGTCTACATATGGCATGTTGCAACTCATCAAGAAATTTTTGGTTTACACACTCATGCAAAAACAATGGATAATGACACTACAAAGTAAACACAAACAATTAATTTCATTTTAAATTGTGTGGTAAAAGACATAAAAGAATAATAAAAACATTTTTTGGACATTATACATACCCTGATAAGGTTAAGATGGCCATGTGATTTGAGACCCATCAACATTTCTTCTATAGTGAAGCAATGTCATAGAGAAGACCCATAAAAAGAAGGTTCCTTCATGCCCAATATAACTTCTTTTTCCAAATTAAGATCTTCTTTCTTCAAATTCCATGGGATGTTGCCTTCTTTAAATGAAAAGAGTGGCCATCCACTCCTCTATTTTCTTGTCTTTGCCAATGCTTCTGTTTAGTATTTGAATAAATAAGATCTTTTTTGGCTTTTAGCTTGTCACTTTTTTTGGATGATATGTGATGCCACAAAGAACATGAAACATTTCTAAATATATGCATGGGATCTAGTAAGTGGGAAATATTAAGATGCTCCCAATATGGGAGCTCATAAAATATAGATTTCCTTTTCATCCCTTTGGGCCTTTTCTCATCATAGGTGTCAAGGAATTCAGTATCATCGAACATAGCTTCCCCATTTGAATCAAACATCTATGCAATTTCCTTCTCCTTCTCTCTATGATATGTGCTAATATAGTTAGGCATTGTCATTATTTCAAGCATTTGGGTTCTCTCTAGTTTACCATTGAAAGCATATGTTGCTCTTCTATAAGGGTGGTTTTCTTGGAGGAATACCCTAGAGAAGTCATACACTAGATTTCGTAGGTATTTGGACCACCTAGAATTCATATAATGTCTACAATATTTATATCCATGATAACCTTTTGTTACAAGACCTGCGATATTATGGTATACAGAGAACCCGGTCAGTGTTGAAGATCAAGATAATCACAAGGAATTAGATATGCCAAAAAAATATTGCTTTGAATATAAACAAATCAAACAACATATTTTCCTGAGCAAACTCCCAACCCTGGATAATCGTGTGTGGTGTATGCACATATGCCATACAATGGAAAATTCCTCTCTGATGGGAGGGATCTCGATACATCATATACCTGTAACCCTTCCCATAATTCCTTAAACTCTTATATCAATGGTTGTAAGTAAAAATCCATATTCTTCACTTTTATTCTACCAGGGAATATAAGAGCCAACAAAATATGTTCATTCTTTATGGTCAACCATGGGGGGGTATTGTTATTGATCAATACTATAGGACAAACAATATAGGTGATATCTGGTTGGGAATATGGGTTTACACTATCAATGACTATGCTCAATATGAGGTTGTGTACTTCATCCTTGAATTTATCAGGACATATATCCTCTATATGATTCGTGGATGTTGAATATGTTGGGATTCACAATACTCCTTCCTCACTTCGATGTGAAGCATGACATCCCCACAACATAGCTAATTATTTGCAATGAAAGAGTCTTTTAATCCTTGGGATTATAGGCATGTGCCTCAATATAGTATGTGAAGGACCATGTTCTTTAGCCTTGTTATTTGATTATGTGTACTTGTCATGCCCACATTTTGGACATATCTATTTATCTACATATTCACCTCTATATAGAATACAATCATTGGGACATGCGTGATATGTTATGTACTCAACACCCAACATTTTCAATGTTTCCTTTTCCTTTTTGCAGCTTCCAGGAAATACAATATCATTCGGAAGTACCTTATCTTTGAATAACTAATAGTTAGTGGGAAATACAAATGTACAATGTAATTTAACATTCATAAAATTGACCATATTCAATTATCATTGTGTAACAAGATTCCTCAAAATATAATGTAGTTGAGGGTTAGTTACCTCAACATCGTTTAGAAACACGCGTCATACATGCCATACTTTTTGTTTAAGTTATACAGTAGCATTGTTGTCCCCAACTGTGTATACCTTGACTGTCCAAGTTCAAAGAGAGGTGTGGAGTTTGTTGATTTAAGGATTTTGAAGAAAGATTCAGTGATACAAATGTAATCCCATAGATAATTGTCCTTGAATGTATGAAACAAGATTGCATCCATGTCACTCCTTTTTCATAATAACTCATCCATACCAACGTCTAATTCGTTGCCTCCATTTCCAACATGTGAAGAACTGCTATCACATTAGGCATTCCTAATTGGTGAGGATGGACATAGTGGAAATTGAATAGGTGGTTGATTTAACCTTTCTTGGTATGTTTCCTCTCCAATTGCGCTCTTTTTTCATCCTTCTCTCAATTTGACATTGTACTGGGGTGCAACGAAAGATGGTAGGCATGTCATGTTGGAAAGGGGTTGAGATAAGTTGCACATGATTGCGGATGCTTCGCAAGCTTAGAAGACATCGCGCAAGATGAAGATAGTGCGATAGGAGGAAGATAGAATACTTGTGATTATTTTGTGTCACTTTTGTACTTGTTGACCATTTTTTGTGGATATTGGTCATTAGTCAAATAAATTAGTTAGGAGTTAGTTAGAAGTGGACCATGAATGTAAAGGTGCAATCCTTTATATAGAAAGAAGAATTGTGAATGGAAATACCAATGGATAGATGGATCAATACATACATAGAGAGAACAAGTTATTATCTATCTGAGATGAATTGTTATCTATTTTGATCTATGGGTGATTGCATAGAAGTAATATGATAACATGGATGCTGATATGAATCGTTGTTATCTTATTTTGTATTTTTCTATCTTCAAGTTCCTGTAAACTTGATGATGAATGCTGAGTGAATCTAAAATATGGATCTATGATGCGATGTTTTACCATCTATGAATGTTGTCATGTTTCTAGTTATGTTACAGTTATAAATGAATGATGCGCAATAATGAATGGTTCTGTTAGAGAAGTTGATTTGATTTGGGTGTCAAGATTATGAACTGTCGATGCCTAACCCTCTTCTATACTGTGGAAATTTGGTTCCATCAGCCCTCCCTTGAACATCTCGGCTGAGACTTCATCCGCTCTACAGGTGTTGCTGGACAAGGTAAAACCTGTCTAGGCCGATGCTCAGGGATATCGCAGAGAGTTGAGTGTCGATGGAGTGGGACCCCTATTGACTGGGTTTTGTTGGTTGAGGTTTGATCCAACAAATGGTTCTGTTTCCGGGACCTTGTTGCGACTAATAGGAGGGGATGTGGCATCTGACACGACCAGAAATCCAAGATTGGTTTGACCAGAAGCTGTGATAATTTTTCGAAGCAGAAAATAAGAACCTTGGATTGACAACAAAAAAGTGGTTGGTGAATTACATACACAATGGTCCTCACAAGTATTTCTTCTGTGAGTTTCCCATTATATTGTATGAGTGGTTGGCACAGTTTACATACAAGAAGACAATTTTCCAAGGAGGAGAACCAACATCCTAGACCTCTGAATTGATCTAGGAACTGGAAGAAACTGACAACAGAGCGTCACGAGCTGTTGAGACCTGGCTGGATAGTATCCTAGAAGGATACATCACGGAGTTCGCAGTCGACACTACCAAGTCCTACAGTGAAGCGAAAATGAAATTTTTCAACAGGCCCCCTGTTGGCAAGGGGTTGGGATAAGTTACGCAGCATCGAGGATGTTGTGCAAGCTTAGAAGACATCGCGCAAGACGAATATAGTGCGATAGGTGGAAGATAGATTACTTTTGATTATTTTGTGTCACCTTGTGTACTTATTGACCACTTTTTGTGGATATTGGTCATTAGTCAGTTAAATCAATTAGGACTTAGTTAGAAGTTGACCATCAATGTCAAGGTGGAAGCCTATATATAGAAAGAAGAATTGTGAATGGAAATACCAATTGATAGATGGATCAATACATACATAGGTAGAACAAGTTGTTATCTGTCTGAGATTAATTGTTATTTGTTTTGATCTGTGGGTGATTGCGCATAAGTAATATGATAAGACGAATGTTGATCTGAATCATTGTTATCTTCTTTTGTCTTTTTCTATCTTTCTATTCCTGTAAGCTTGATGATGAATGCTGAGTGAATCTGAAATATGTATCTATGATGCGATGTTTTACCGTCTATGCATGTTGTCATGTTTTTCAATCTAGATCTGTTACAGTTATGAATGAATGATGCACAATAATGAATGGTTATGTTAGAGAAGTTGATCTAATCTAGGTGTCAAGTTGATGAACCGTTGATTCCCTAACCCTATTCTATACTACGAAAACTTGGTTCCGTCATCCCTCCCTTGAACATCTCGGGTGAGACCTCATCTGCTCTACAGATGTTGCTCGACAGGGTAAAACCTGTCTGGGTCGATGCTCAGGGAGATTGCAACGAGTTGAGTGTCGATAGAGTGGGACCCCTGTCGACTGGGTTTTGTTGGTTAAGGGTTGAGCCAATAAATGATTTCATTGGTGGGACCTTGTTGCAACTAAGAGGAGGGAATGTGGCATCGGACGTGACCAGAAATCCAAGATTGGTTTGACCAGAAGCTATGAGAATTTGTCGAAGCAAAAAATCAGAACCTTGGATTGAAAATAGACAAGTGGTTGGTGAATTACATACACAACAGTCCTCACGAGTACTTCTTCTATGAGTTTCCCATTATACTGTATGAGTGGTTGGTGCAGTTTACATACAATAAGACAAATTTCCAAGGAGGAGAACCAATGTCCTAGACCCCTGAATTGATCCAAGAACTGCAAGAAACTGACAATAGAGCATCACGATCTGTTGAAACCTGGCTAGATAGTATCCTAGAAGGATACATCACAAAGTTTGCAGTCGATACTACCAAGTCCTACAGCGAAGCAGAAAGGGAATTTTTCAACGGTCCCAGAGGTAGGTTCTTATTGTCTCTACAGTTGTCAATTAAAATGCTTGTCTGTGAAGAGGGTATATTGAATATGCACCTAGAGTAGTAGAACTCAGGTGTGCGGAGGCGGTGGATACGACGACTAAAGGGGGGAGATGAATGGGAAGGTAAGAGGTATATGGGTGTGAGTTTCAAAAAGACTATGAGGGAAGCTAAGGAAAAAATTGGTTGTACAAGGGGAGGAGCAAGGTTTCGACAAGAGAAGAGGCAGAGGACAAGGGAAGGTCCTACTACGATCGAAACACAAAAATGTGAAGTACAACCACACGATACGAAGAGACCCTACAGTGACAAAGAGGATGAGAAAACCCATACTATGCCCAGGACAGTGTTAAGATCAAACCCTATAAGCAACGTTCCCACGCCTCACACACCACTTCAAACTCAAGGAGATACACGAATTCGACGTCAACTTGACCGACGTGTCAACAACATTCTAGTAGTAGATCATTGTCTTTAGGAAGAATTCCAAGGATGGCGGGAGATGATACTAAGTTACCCTTGTTCCATGGGAATGGGGTGGATGATCTCAAGCAGTATTGGTTCCTCTACGAGGCGGTGTGGACTGCTAGACAGGCCACGGATGACAATGTCAAGAAGGGCCAACTAGCGACTACTCTGTGGGGTCGTGCGCTTGATTGGTACATGAAATTTATAAAGGTCCCTACGGGGGCCCCCCTGCAAAGAACTTAGATGATTTTCAGAGGGGACTAATCAAATAATTCTAGAAGCCTAAATCAGAGGCGCAATACATCATTCAGTTGAAAGAGATCAAGCAGTTTTCGAACGACTAGTTTCCGAACGAAAATATGTGGAACTTTGACTAAAGGTTTGAAAAATTGATGGCATGAGTAATATTTGATATGAGTTATGTCCAGCATAAAGAGCAATTTACCGCAACCTTGGTACCTCATATCCGGAAACCACTAATGTAGCAGAATATCACAACATAGAGCAAGTCTCTGGAGATTGTAATGAAGTTGAAAACTTCACTAGTTGGAGAGAGTTCAGTTAGCATGAATCAAATACAGGCACAACTAAAAAATATAATGCTTCAACTACAAGACATCAAGAAGGAGAAAGAAGATCGCGATGATATTTGGTGCACTCAGTGTCTCGCAAATGGAAATTATCTAGTTCTTGGAGTGCCAAATCCATTAAGTTATAGAAATGTACCCTGGTATCACATATTGTTAGAATAATCAACCCATAGTTACCTACCTTAGACATTAATTAATCCATTTTTGTCTTATTTTCCTAGTTTCCTATATTCCACTCTATGCAAGTTGTCTTCCACATGTCATAGAAGTCAAACTTGCTAAAAATGAGTCATGGAGCACTTGGAAAACCTCCTAGAAACCATATTTAGCATGTCTGCTTTATTCTAGATCCTCCAAAGTGCATATCTACTTTTTCTGCTAAGTTGCCTGTTTTATTGAGAAATAAGGCAAAAGGGAAAGTAAGACTAGGTGTAGTTGACTTGTTTTTTACGATCATAATCCTCCATCCTTTTCTCCTAATAAAAGCATGTATGAGTTTCCTTTTCATCCCTTAATAGCTTTCCTACTTGACTTTGCCAATTCATGAGCCTCTAACTGGATTTGGAAACTGCTTTATGCACCTATGGGGGATTTGACTAGATTTAGTAAGCCTACTTTTTGACTATTTCCAATGGCATCCTTATGCATTCAAATATCTCATGTAATTATATATTGCAGCAGCCTATGACTTCATAAGGTTGGATATTTTACACTTATTCAATACATATTAGTGTTATGTTCCAATTTCAGTCTCCTTTGTTGGTAAATTTGCATGTTTGATTAGCAATTTTGTGAGTGTAATTGTTCTATCACTTGGGTTAAATTTCCACATGGTATCAGAGCCTTTGTAGATTGATTTCTCTCCTTCCATATTACTATTGCAGGTTCGACATCTTGACTGGGAGCATATTCTGCTGACTGAAGGGCACAGTTTCTGAGCTATGGATCAATCTCATAAGATCATCTTGACTCCATTTAATTTCTTTGAATGGAAAGCAGCTATGGAGATACTATTGAGAGAGAAAGGTCTCTATAGTGTTACTATGGCAACTGAGGCAGAGCCCAATGTAGATACAGATAAAATTAAATGGCACAACAGGAGGGATGAGGCCTATGGTCTCTTGTGTCTGAGCATTTCAAGAGACCTCCTCTTCCATCTTGATGGATTGACATCACCTAATGAATGGTGGGAGAAGCTTGTAGAGATTTTTGGTAAGATAGATGAGATGAGAGGACATCAAATTGAGAATGAATTTATCTCTTTGAGTCCCAGCAGCTTCGAATCCCTGCAACTATACTTTTCCAAGTTTAAAGCCCTTATTTTGCAGCTAAAACAGCGTGGAATTGAAAAGAATGAAGAGAAACTAGTTTTGGCCATACTCTTGAAGCTTGGCCCTGACTATTCAATTTTTATTTTGACCTTCCATGCCACCAAGTTGACAGCTCAAGCCTAGAAGATTCCTAAGATTGCAGAGTTCATGGAATCCCTCACACAATAACAAGATAAATTGGTGATGATGGGCACCATCAAACCTTCCAAATACCAAGCTTTGGTTGTTGGAGATTCAAGGGTTGATTCAAAAGGAAATAAGAAAGCTAAGAATCCACCTAAGAAAAAGAGAGACAAGAACAAGTCTCAAGAGGAGCCCCAAGGCTCCAAGAAGAACTTCCAGAAGAAGAAGAACAAAGGAGAAATGAGCAAGTGTGCATACTGCAGTAAGGGCTATCATCCTAAGAGCTCCTATATGAAGAAGCAAATTGACATGTTGACCCAACTCCTGGAGAAGAATAACATCTCCCTTCCTGATTGCTCAAAGAAGAGGGAAGGAGGATCAAATTCAGAGGACAGAGAGAGAGTACATGCTTTAGTTGCTGGCACATCAAGCTCGCCTAGCTTCATCATAGACTCTGGAGCTTCAAGACATATGGTTTTGACCAAGGAGGCATTCTTTTCTCTTGACATGTCGAAATTTCCACCAATAGTGTTGGGAGATGACTCTCTCACTGACAGTTTGGGGAAAGGAAGGATTGATCTTGACCATGGTAAGTTCAATAATGTGTTGTATGGTCTAGTTCTTGCCTCTAACCTCTTGCATGAAATATTTGGCCATCTTAACTATAAGTATCTTTCTGATCTTAGTGAAAAATATATGGTCATAGGGTTACCAAAGATTAAGTTTTCCAAGGGAGTATGTCAAGGTTGTATCCTAGGAAAACACCCAGAGCACAAATTTGATAGAGCTAGTCATGAGAGAACCTCTGCACCTCTTGATTTGATCCACAGTGATGTTGTTGGTCCATTTCCTTGTATGTCCATGATTCAAGACAAATAGGCATTGACCTTCATAGATGACTTTTCCAGGTATTGTTGGGTTTACTTCCTAAAGCACAAGCCTAAAGTTTTTGACCTCTTCAAAGTCTTTAAGGCCTTGGTTGAAAACCAATCTGGGAGGAGACTCAAGATCCTCAGATCTGACAATGGTGGTGAGTATGTCAAATCTAATTTCATTCAATATTGTAAAGATGTAGGTATTCATATGTAGCATTCAATCCCTTACACACCACAGCAAAATGGTGTTGCTGAGAGAAAGAACAGATCACTGAAGGAGATGAACACCTGTATGATGGAGGCTAAGACTTTGCTACCAAAATTTTGGGCCAAGGATATAAACTATGCATCCTATATCCAGAATAGGGTTCCTCATAAACAACTTGATGGTATGACTCCTTTTGAAGCTTGGAGTGGGAACAAGCCAGATATGACCCATTTCAGGATTTTTGACTCAAAGGCTTGGGCTAGAACTCCAACTGAAAAGAGAAAGGCTTTGCAGCCCCAAAGACAAGACTGCCTATTTGTTGGGTATTTTGAATATTCAAAAGGGTGCAATCTGATAAACTTGAGCACAAACAAATACTTCATTGAAAGGAGTGTTCAGTTCCGAGAAGAGCCTTTAGCAGCAGTTGAAGTTGGAGAGTCTTCTTCACCACCAGAACCATTAAATGTAAGTGGAGAGACAAATGAGTTTGCTTATTCTGAAATGTCTGATAATGATGATTTAATTGCAGATATTGACAGTCCTACATTACCAAAATTGGCAGAAAAGACCTTTCATGCAGCTGGGGAACTAGCTGGAAATCCTAGTGATCCTAGGAGGAATAGATCTCAACTTGAGAGTGCCCTGTGTATGAAAGACCCTTTGTTTGCAGAGAAGTGCTATCTGATGGTTGAATAATACCCAAAGACATATGAATATGCAGCACATGATCCAAGATGGCAAACATCCATGAAAGAATAATTCATCTCACTCCAGAAGAACAACACTTGGGAACTGGTTGATCTTCCCCCGGGGAGGAAGCTAGTTCAATGTAAGTGGGTTTTCAATACTAAGTTTGCTGCTGATGGTTCACCTTTAAAATATAAGGCAATATTGGTAGCCAAGGGCTACTCACAAGTACATGGTATTGACTACAATGAAACCTTTCCACCAGTGGCAAAGATGGACTCCATAAGGCTAGCCTTACCCATTGCAGCTTCGAAGCAGTGGGAGGTACATCACATGGATGTGAAGTGTGCTTTCCTAAATGGAGATATTACTGAAGATATTTACATGAATAAACCTCAAGTTTTTTTTTCTAATCCATCTTTTGTGTGCAGGCTAAAGAAATGATTGTATGGGCTCAAGCAAGCCCCCAGGGCTTAGTATGCCAAGATTGATGGATTTCTGCTGTCATTGAGTTTTGTTCGATGCAAGTCTGATCCTAATGCTTATTTGAAGCTGATTCATGGGTCTTTGATGATTATTTTATTGTATGTGGATGACCTTCTGATTACAGGAAGTTCAAAGAAAGAGATTGCCTCCTTGAAGGATGAAATGAACCATGCATTTTCTATGACTGATTTGGGGTTGTTGAGCCAATTCTTGGGTCTCAAAATTTCTCAATCCCAACATGGAATCAAATTAAATCAGTCCAAGTATGCCTTATATTTTCTGAACAAATTCAACATGAAATATTAGCCAAGCAAGACTCCCTTCCTTTCAAGAGTTAAGCTTGAAGAAGCAGGTTCTTCTCCTATGGTAAATAATACACTGTATAGGAAGTTGATTGGGTGTTTACTTTACCTTACACACAGTCAAACTGATGTTTCTTATGCAATAAGTGTGGCTTCAATATACATGGATCAGCCTCATGAGATCCATTGGAGAGCATCCAAAAGGATCCTTAACTTTGTTCAGGGAACAATAACTCATGGGATCTTCTACAAAGCTAAATCTGATCTTGATTTGATTGGGTTTACTAACAATGATTGGGCAGGTGACAACACAGATCGAAAGTCAATATCATGATATGTGTTCATGCTTGTAGAAGGACCAATCAGCTGGTCAAGCAAGAAATAGAGTGCCATAGTACTCTCATCTACATATGCAGAGTAAAGAGGAGTTGTAAATGTAACAACTCAATGTTTATGGTTGCAGGGGATACTTGGTGAGTGTGGCTTCGAATAAAAGTTTTCAACTATTATCTATTGTGATAATCAGAGCACCATTTGAATCTACAATGATCCAATTCAGAGATAGAGAACCAAACACATTGAGATCCATATGCACTACATTAGATAGCTTGTGCATGATGGCACCATTCACCTACTCCTCTGTGCATCTTCAGAACAAGTAGCAGACATCTTCACCAACGTTTTTTGTGAGAAGACATTCAGCAATCTCAAATCACTATTGGGGATTTCTGATCATGCTGTGAAGCATTATTGATGACANGGAGGATTTTCCCACTGGGTTTTTACCTCTTTCCTTGGTTAAATGGACATGCAGTATGTAAAGGGTGACTAAGCCTTGTTGCTAGGCCCTAAATTTTTCTAATATTTACTCATAAATTCAAGCTTAAGGGGGGGTGTTAGAATAATCAACCCATAGTTACCTACCTTAGACATTAATTAATCCACTTTTGTCTTATTTGCCTAGTTTCCTATATTCCATTTTATGCAAGTTGTCTTCCACATGTCCTAGAAGTCAAACTTGCTAAAACTGAGTCATGGAGTGCTTGGGAAACCTCCTGGAAACCATATTTAGCATTTCTACTTTATTCTAGATCCTCCAAAGCGCATATCTACTTTTTCTGCTAAGTTTCATGTTTTATTGAGAAATAAGGAAAAAGGGAAAGTAAGACTAGGTGTAGTTGACTTGTTTTTTTCCCTCATCATATTCCATCCTTTTCTCCTAATAAAAGCATGTATGAGTTTTCTTTCCATCCCTTATTATCTTGCCTACTTGACTTTGCCAATTCGTGAGCCTCTAACTAGATTTGGAAACTGCTTTATGCACCTATGGGGGATTTGACTAGATTTAGTAAGCCTATTTTTTTTACTATTTTGAATGGCATCCTTATGCATTCAAATATGTCATGTAATTATATATTGAAGCAGCCTATGACTTCATAATATTGGATATTGTACACTTATTGAATACAGATTAGTGTTATGCTCCAATTTCAGTCTCCTTTGTTGGTAAATTTCCATGTTTGATTAGAAATTTTGTGAGTGTAATTGTTCTATAACTTGGGTTCAATTTCCACACATATGTCAATTTTATGGGCACCAACATGAAGAATGTAGCTTCATGCAGAAGAGAGTGTCAAAACAAGCCAAGCTATATTGTTCCTTTTGCAAATCGGTGGGACATGAAGACCAAGATTGTCGTGCATATGATCTACTGCAAGAGAGAACATATGAATCATACATTGTGAAGGGAGAAGATCCTCACATCGTATAGCAGCCATAGATGTATCCTCATATGGTAAATGATCGACCATAGTATACACCACAGCCGCAGATGCAATTTATACCGTCGCAGCCGCAGCCACATTTTGCACCACAACCGCAATTTGCGCCACAGCTGCAATACAATCAAATGATGATGCCTCAGCCATAGCCACAGTATGTTCAACCTGCATAGTATTTTCAGTAGCAGCTGAATCCCATGCTACAATAGATGGTTCAGTTGCAGTACTAGCAACAGGGAGGATTCCGAGGAAGAGGAGGAGGAGGAGGTTGTGTATCAGTCCAGTGTTACAAATGTGGGGTATTTGGGAACTATCAAAAAGATTGTCCACACTTGCAATGCTCATGTACATATTTCATGATGATCGATCATACTATCAAAAAATTCCCATAGCTAATCGCAATATGGCATGTTGGCAATGTTCCTGAGTTGAAGAGCTCGAACCAGGTCCATAATCAGAATTAGCTACAAAACCAAAACCAGTTGCAAACCCAGAACCAAGTTCCAATCCAGAATAAGACTGTGAACAAACCTATGAACCCCCCCATTGAACCAAAACAAGTCCCTGACTCAAAATCCCCCAACAAACCAGAATCAAAGGCCGACGGTAGCGATGATCTTAGCAGAGCCTAGAACAGTGGATGTTGACATTGTTGTTGTCACCCGTGCAGGATCCAAAACAAGAGAGGATGGGCCCTTCCCACATATTTGACTCGTTGGACAGAAGAAGGCACTATTTGATATCGCAACTGAAAATGAGACATTTTTTGGAGCACGGGATGTGATCGAAAGAAATCTTAGTAAGTCACTTGTCTATGAAATTCCTCCCACTTTTGATTATACACTAGAGGTAGGACCATCGCAGAAGCATGGTACCTTGCAGCACTTCATTGAGATTTTTTTATTGCTAGCTAGAGACCCAAATGCTTTGGATGATATTGAAAACTTGTTGCGCCATCCGGGTAAGGAGTCCACGGTGAACTCTCTACATAAGAAAAAGACAAGCAAGGAGATGTGTATGAATATTCAGATTTGAGACTATGAAGTCGACTCAATCATTCTAGATCTAGGGTCAGACGTAAAAATATTAACAAAGTAGACATGGGAAAATATGGGGTATCTGACATTGGGATGTTCCCCAGTGCAGCTACGATTAGCCAATCAGGCAAAGGTGCAAACAATTGGATGGGTGTCTAGCCTGGTCGTAGAGGTTGAAAATATGAGGAATCATGTTGATTTCGGTGTAATTGAAGTTGTTAATGGTCAAGGCTCCTACCTCGCACTACTAGGGGTTGTATGGGCCAACGATAGCATGGCATTCATTAACTTCAAAAAGTGGATGATGAATTTTGAGAACCAAGATATTTGGGTCATCGTGCCTCTGGATCCTGATGAAGGTAGGCGGTACATTGAACCAGTTAAAGATGAAGTTGTCAGGGGGTGGGATCATTCCTACAACATATCTAAATATTATATTCACCCCACGGCTGATGGAGAACTTGGATGGTGTAGTGCTAGTTCTGTGTCTTCTAACTCTGAGGATGCGCTGGAAAATTGGCAAAATCAAATCCATGAGGTGTCCTTTAGAAAGTGCGTATTAATGATGTAGTCATTACACCATGTTGTGATTGATATTGTAGAATTACTGGTTTATGAAGGACTTCCTGCACTTTCTGTGTTCTTAATGGAATTTGAATAAAATTTCTCAGAACCGCAGCGATTGCTGGCACTGGAGGAAGCACTGAAGGCTACTCCAACATGCTGGTGGGAAACTCACAAAGAGACAATTACTAGATGGGCCCAGTGTTAACGCTTGAGGGAATTCCAAACATTGTGGGCA
Source organism: Pseudotsuga menziesii (assembly GCA_001517045.1). NCBI lineage: Eukaryota > Viridiplantae > Streptophyta > Pinopsida > Pinales > Pinaceae > Pseudotsuga > Pseudotsuga menziesii. Next base: position 130,491 of record LPNX010355794.1, on the reverse strand, counting down.
TCATGACCAAAGGATGAATGGGTCCATGCCTTTATTCACATCCTAGATGAAATGCCAAGATCATGGTATGTATCAATAGAGCTGCAAAGGGACATAATCACTTGGGAGGATCTGACGATTTGCTTTGCATAGACCTTTCATTTTGTAGACGCTAACTCCAATGTTAACAATGCACTTCATATTATTCGGGACATGGTTCTAAAATTTGTACCAGTCGCATACCCTATGGATCCACATGTGTAGTGCCACAAGTAGTCGATAATGGAATGTTATAACATGTCTGATGAACCTGAAGATGATGATGAGCTACGGAATATAAATATTCCAAAGACAGAAGAAAGTAGGGATGTTGCAGCACCAGATGTACCAACTGGTCCCATGAGTCAGTCGTTGCAAATCAGAAAGGTTAACATTGGGATAGAAGAGAACCCAAAATTTGCACGTGTTGGGGACTATTGGGATGAGGAGACCATGGAAAAAATCACAGACCTACTACATGAATTTCAAGATCTCCTTCCAACAAAGTTCTCAAAAATGAAGGGGATACTGGGTGATATAGGAGAGATGAAGATCCCGCTAAAACCAGATGTGAAACCAGTACAACAGAGGCCATATCACTTGAATCTATGATACAAAGAAAGAGTCAAGGTTGAACTCAACCAGATGGTGGATACTAGAATCATTGCACCAATAGAAGAATCATAATGGATCAATCCCATGGTGGTCCAAGACAAGAAAATGGGTGAAGTTTGGATCTGTTTCGACTTAAGAAAATTGAATGATGCCTATCTGCATGACCACTTTCTGACCTCATTTACTGATGAAGTACTTGAAGGAGTAGGTGGTCAAGAATATACTCTTTCACAGATGGATTCTTTGGTTATCACCAGATCAAAATCACCAAGGACGATAGACATAAAACCACATTTATTATTGGCAAAAACCCACCAACAAAGCCTCATCGACAAGGGTTCTCACTCTGTCGACGCCCAACCAGCACGATCTCCCTGAGCATCGGCCTAAATAGGGTTTACCATGCCCAGTAACATCCATAGAGCGGATGAAGTCTCACCCGAGATGTTCAAGGTAGAGCTGTCGGAAACAAGTTTCCGGTAGTGAGGAGGGAGGATATGGGATCTGACAAGGAGACAACATAAATATTGGATCCAAAACTATGTAGTCATCATTGATTCATTTCCACAACTACAGATTGCATCATACATTTGTCATAGTATCGCTAGTGCAACAGCATCATTTATAAAACATCTCAACTCATAATGCAACAAAATGTAACATACTTTTAAAATAGATCGCATCAACATCAATATAGCAGAAATGGAATAGACCACATCGACATCATAACAAAACATATCGCAGCTTCATAACAGATCTAGATCACAGTGGCATCATAACAGATTAGATCGCAGTAGGAATAAAAGATAAGATTTGTGCAACAACTGTCATATCATATTAAATCTGCGTAAAGGATCCAAAACATACATTTCTATTCATTCTTGCACATGATCTAGGAACTAGGAATCAAAATCATCAAAGAATAATTGACAAAA